>CM070673.1:600000-785961 GCA_036346575.1 Dendrocalamus sinicus | reverse complement strand
TCTTTAGAAGAGAGAGAAGGAGACTATCTTGGAGCTATTGGTGAAGTTAAATGATTAGTGGGCTGTATGCTCGGTGGTATCGCTGTCTGCTCCAACCTCTACCATGGCGCCCCACGTGTTTGACACCAATTCCCGGCCATGAAGGTGGCAACCTGAGCTCCACGACCATGTCGCCATCGAAGAAGGCAATACCAACACTCAGTTCATGCCAGCGGCCGCGCCATTATCAAGGCGTGATTTGCCATCAAGTCAATGCACGCGGATGTTCGACAAAATGTTGGGTCACCAAGGCGAACACGGGCGTGTTCTTCATGTCATGGTGAGCCATGTGCTTTATCCGGTGATCAAGGAGGCACCTCACCAAGTCTTTGATCCGTATGGCGTGGTGGAGACCATTGAGGTATCGGAGAAACCAAAGTTGTGGCCTTCGTCAAGTATTACTCACACCATGGCCTGCAAGCTTTGGAGACATTGCAGAGGCCGTCGTATCTATGGCGGCTATTGTGAGCTTGTCATCGAACATGTGCAAGCACCGAGTCTAGGAGCAAGAGATGCATACCAATTGTTCGCGAAATGAAGAGTCCGTGTGAGGCAATCGTGTTCAGTGTCATAGTTCACCACATGCTCTACACTGTGACCAAGGATGTGCTCCATCAGATATTTGATACATATGGCGCTAGGCAGAAGATGCATGTGTTCGAGAGGTTAGATCGTGTCGAGGCCTTTATCCCATTTCAGTCACATCATGAGGCAGCACGAGCTCTACAAGCCTTGAATGATCATCACATCTATGATCATTGTTGTGAACTTGACATTGAGTTTGTACATCCTCACACCGGCCACGACACCGGCACACCGATACCTGTGTCCACCCCAGCCTTGACCTCAGCTCCGCCCTTGACCATTTCTATGGTTGTGACATCCTATCCATGCACCAATGCTGCAGCTAGCTCGACTTGTGAGAAGAACCTTGTGACTCGGACGAGCTTGTTGTTGCTGCTTCCATCCATGCCGAGCAAGGGCACGCGTCGGGCGTCGTCAAGTAGGTGTCACGGTGTGCATCACTCATCGCCCGTCTTGTTGGTTCATGAGGAGAAAGCATGACAACTCTGCTTGTGAGGGCGAGGTCTCAGACATTAAGGAAGACAAGGTTGCAAATGTGGATGTCCTTCACATCGAGCTCAAGTATCTTGTCAAGCTCGACAACAAGCAACCCGCCAAGGTTTTTGATGAAATGCCCCTCAAGGTTTGAAGGGATGGAGGATAAGACCTACCGATTTAGTGGAGTGAGGAAGGAGATGACCAATTGACACAACAATGGTAGACTCTAGTCCTTGGTTTTGACCAAGTGGTGTTCATAGAAATGTCGCCATATGGCAAGCCACAAGAGCACTGTCACAAGAACAACTCAAAGCGTGGCTCCAATCGGTTTCAGTGGATCAGCTCTTCGACTATTGTGGACGAGTTGTGCACTGCCCTATGAGTGGGTGGTGCAAGCACAGACCACCATGGCTTGCACGGCATGTGGCGTGCATGCTATGGCTACAGGCGGCACAGCGGTGCACACTCAAGCTAGGTGGTGACCAAGACACTCGCTACATCGACAACAACGGGTGGCTAATTCTAGATTGGAAAACAATTATAACGGTAGGTGTTTCAGGAAACACCGCCATTGGGAAGAAGTGCTTTCAGTCCTTGGAAATATGGAATGGATTGGGCTTGCTTAGTGACGAGGAGGTTTCAGTCTTGGAAAGGAAGAGAAGCTGGCCACTGAGAACCAATTACTACCTTAGCCTTCCCCTTTTCTAGCAATGGCAATACATGTTAGAGTGAGTTTAGTTGGTGCACTGTGTACCCGACCTTGGGATCCGGGCATTCAAAAGTTCAAGTTGGAGTTAGAATCAAAGGCATAATATTTGCATCCTACCTTGTCAGCTGATCTGAATAGGTGTGTGGCTCAATTGATCTTCAGACTATATCTGTACACCATCAAATTTCACAAGAACTTAAGCCTCAATGCGCTGTCTAAGGTGACCCATGTCATACCAGAGAGTATAATGTCAGTCATATTGTGCTACCCATGGCTAAAGGAATTAAACTACTACTGGACAAGAGTTTCTGAATGCTTCATCTCTTCATTTCGGTTTTGTTATGGTCATGGAGTCAACCTGGTAAGTTTTACAATAGTGAGAAGACTACTATGCGGTATCAATTAGGCTTGAAGTATGGGAAGCAAAAGAATATGGAACATCAAAATTGCAGAAAGTTCTCACATCCGGCACCAATTGTTGCATTTGGTGTTTGTCTGATCAACCTTCATACCAAGCAGTGCTGTAAACAAGTGAGGGATCAGTTTTTGGCTGCCATGCTGGTGATATCTATCTCTTGTGGATTTCAATTTAAGTATCATAATAGCTGTACAGATGACAGCAGCTTGGGGGCAATCTGCTCTTCATGGGGGGAGAAATGTCATGGCCCTTGCAGAATGTCACAGACTAACCTAATTGGGCTAGACTGCAACATGGACTATGGCCCCATTGTGGCCCATGCAGGCCAGCAGGAGGGCGGCATAAAAGGAATACAACCTCCCTGGGCAAGGGGGTGAACTGAATTGTATTGGTTTGTAGCACCCTCCTCTCTCGACTGTTCTCTCTGTTCCCAGTCTAGTTCTTGCGCTCTTCCCCAAAATCCCCTCTGTTGTTCTTGCTGTCTACCCTAATTCCTTGTTAATCCTAGCCTAAACTCTATCCAATTCCTCTATTGTATCCAAATTACCCAAGTACTAGTCCTGATTTGTATCAGGAGGTGAAGGACCGTAACACAAAGGAAAGGGAAACTTCAAATTAGGTTAATGTATTGTTCTATGCATTCCCAGCTGCAGCCTCAGTTTAGGTGATAGTAATCTATTCTGTCTTCACTCTGCTATTGTTGCATACAATGTCGTAATGGTAACAACTCTCACAACAAATGCTGTATAATGGTGAAGATAGTTTTAATTTGTCTGAAAATGTCAAGAGCCTCTTATATGTTGAGTAACTCATACTAGCAAGACGATGAGATAATTTTGAGTTGCTCGATTATGAATACAGTTGAAGATGTTAATTTGACTATCTTAGTTTTACCAGTCACAGTGATTTATTTTTAATACTATTTGTATGTGTAGACTCTGGAAATGCTGGAGAAGAAAGAGCGTTTTCTTCAAAAAAAATCTTCTGCGGAAGTAGAAAAGGCTAAGGATTATACAAAAGGAAAGAACAAGAATGGTAAGCAAGTGCTTCTTTGAAGAAACTTTATTTGTTTGTCTATAAACTTCTGTTACAATCTTATAAGGATTTAGTTATGCATGTATGCTAAGGTTGTTGAATTTGATTTGCTTGGTTATTCATTAACATTTTCAAGAGCTTTGCAACTGGAAGGCTTTTAAAGAACAATATTTGTTACTGCATTTTGTTTTGGTCAAAAACTGACCTTCATGTCCATGTCTTGCACAGAATCCATCAACCAATGTGTAAGACAAAGAAGGAAACACTAAAAGTTAGTGAGCTTGCATATTGTCTAGACACCATTCCTAACTATTGGTTTTAATGCTGGGGAAAAAATAATGTTTCTTAAGCTTGTGATGCTTTTGTAACTTACATGAGAAATAGCTTCTTGTTTGTTGCAGCTGCAATTCAGTGTTTAAAGAAAAAGAAGTTGTATGAAACACAAATTGAGCAGCTAGCAAATTTTCAATTACGAGTTCATGATCAGGTGACGAAAGATATAGAAGTATTTTCGATCTTGAATCTTGATCACACATTTCTGAAATTCTACAAGGTTGTGATAAATTGATAGGGAATTAGTTTTTTGTAGATTATAATGCTTGAAAGTGCGAAGGCAACTACTGATACTGTTGATGCTTTGCGCCCGGATCATCTGCTGTCAAAGCTATTCAACAATCACTGTAAGATTCCATTTGCCCTCTTCTTTCCATTGCAATGGCATATGAAGCTGCAATATCTCAATGCCCCAAAGGACTCCATTCTGCCATTTCTATTATTGTCATGAATGGGCATGGGCCTGTGGCTGGCTGGCACACACAAGGCAGCACCAACGTCCAGCATGCCACGGCCATATGCATCCAAGGATAACTAGTAGACGTGTAGGACATGGCATAGTAATGCATCTTGGATGCTTATCTTCAGATTAGTTGCTTGCCTTAGATAAAAATTGCATTAGATAAGATATGCATTAGTTAGGGATAAGATATGCAGATTGAGTTAGTTGGAGTCGGCTCTATATAAAGGAGTCAATTGTATGTATTTACCAAGCAATCAACAATGAAGAAGTATTTCCTAAGCCCTTAAGTCCAGCTCGGTCTCTCCCTAGGCTGGCTATTCTAGATCCGCCTCTTTCCAACTGGTGCCCTCCTACACCTAGTACCGTTCTACATCAAGTCATTGCCATCCGACTCTCTCTAACGGTGTTTATCCTTTGTCATGAACTAGTTTCATGACAATTATAAAGTGAAAGTTAATCCTCAATTTAACATTTCTGTGCAAGCTAGCTCAGGTTTGTTTATTGTTTCCCCTTTTACATCTTGAGTTTTTGCGCCTTCTGAGCTTAACTAGATCTCATGTATTGAAAGCTTTCATTTAGACTATATGGTTACAATAGCATTTCTTTTGTATTTGTTTATATGTGTAGGGTTGTCTTTGCATATAATTCATTGTACTATATATATATATATATAGGAAAATTACGTAAGGCACCTTGGTGCCTAGGCACCAACATCAAGAACCGTCCGATACACGTGTATGATTGATAATTTTTTTGAGTTTGGGTATGGAAATGTTTTACACCCTTGATATATTTATGGTAAGTAAGTTTTGAACTCAGTTCAAACTAGTTTGAACTACTTTTGAGTTCAATGCGACTACAGTGAGTATATACCATAAAAATAGTTCAAACTAATTAAACAAGTTGAATTTAATTTTTTCGAGTTTGACATCTCAAATATACTTTTTATGGGTATATGAAGATACCCACATCAAACGTTGTGAATCTCAAAGCAAATCAACGGGTATTGATATGGGTGCCTAGGCACCATGGTGCATGAAACACTCGTCCTATATATATATATTCATTGCCTATTGGGCCTCATGAATATACACATAATATTCGTAACATAGTATCGAGCTAGGGTACTAACTAGCTCTTTCCGCTACCACCCCACCACCGCCGCAGCTCGCCGTCCGCCGCCACCGCCCGCCAGTAGTCGCTGCCTGGGCCGCCGCCACGCCTCCTACACGGATCCGCGTTGCCGCATTTCCATCACCTAGGAGGACGCCGCCAAGCTCGTCTCCGCCTAGCCCGCCACGCATCATCAAGCTTAAGGCGCCGCCGAGCTCCCGTGCCTTCTCCCTCGCGAGTTCGCTCAACATGCAGGACCTTGCCTAGGAGATGCCGCTAAGCTCGCCATCGCCGCCGCCACCTTCCCGCCGCCCCACCACCGCCCACAATTGAATCAAGCGGCGAGCCCTCTCTTTAGAAATCGAACCGGTTTCTATAAAAACAAATAGAGACTTTCCAAAACGAAAAGAAAAAATTGTTCTTTTTCACATTGATATCATCCAATACGTTGTTAGACTTCGTTGCCTTAGTCATCGCACCATTCGGTCACGCCACCGATGGCTTTCGCTCCATCACCGCGATCCTATTCTCGAGAACAAAGCTCTATGGGACGAATGCAGATTGTGGTCTTTACTCATGGAGATCACACTCGATGGTCTCCGCCTTTGGTGACATATCACTAGTGCACGACCTTGTCCGCTATTGCCGATTCACCTCCTAGGCGCCTACTTCCGCACCTTCGCAAGAGATAAGGCCACCAAGAAGGAGGCGAGGGCCGCCACTCTTCACGACATTGCGCGATGAGGCCTTCAAGACACCATTAAACCTTCCAAGCGTTGGTTGGTGTGCCGAGAGGCCTATATTCGAGCCATCCCGTGGTCGAAGATCGACGACTCCATCCACCTAGACATGTGTTGGTCTATGTTTCACTTGTCAAATTTGGGAGTACTTGCATGAGCGATACCACAGAGCAGCGGTGATGTTCGCTTCTTTTCACTTCAAGCGAGTTGGAAACTCGAGCCAAGAGGACTCCTCCGTTGACTACTTCTACCAAGCCATGGCCGCCTTTGGCGCCAATCGGATGAGTGGCATCTTTACTTTGCCAGAGTGTCGTAAAGTAGAGAAGGTGGATCGTGATCCCCTTCGCCTTTATGACTTTGTCTATTGTCTTCGCCAGAGTTTGAGCTTATCGTGGTTCAATCGCCGAGCCGCCACCATGACCGACTATCACCGAGGCCCTTTGACGCTTCGCGGCCGAGGAGCTTCGTCGCGGTTAGCGACATAGTCTGTTCCGGCTATGCTTTCTGGCCTTTCTTCTTTGACTACATCAACGTTTTCTGCTTCGACTACAGTTTCTCCCAAGGCGCTTATTTTCACTCCTGCTTTCGCACTAACTAGGTTCATGCAACTATTGCAAAACTTCGGCACAATTACTAAAGTTGTGCGCGTGCAAAAAAGTAGAACAAGGCACGTGGGGTGAACGATCCAAGGAGGTAGGGAGGCCCTTCCTTTACAGAGGATAGATCATCACATCGTTCTTAGCGAGGTGACTCTATTCAAGATCTCGCTAGGCTCTTTTTCAGCAGCTCTCTCACAACTCAACAGTTCATTAGCCTAGCTCGACGCCTCTCTTCAGTACCTCTTGCGCTCTAGACTCGGTGCCTCTTTTACATGATATCTGACTCCATATCTCTCACTCTAAGTAGGACCTCATATCTTTCCAATCTTTGTTCGCATAACCGACTGTGTACACCTCTATCTATTAGCAAGGGCACTCTTTTGTCCACTGATTTTTTGTTCTAGTTGTTTCCTATGTTCCTTAGCTTACGTGTAACTCCTTTTGGTGGGTCATCTCATTGATCTCTGGCTATAGGGCTAGTTTTACTCTCACCTGTTTCATCTAAGATTGACAGATTGGTGGTGACTTGGGACCGACCGACGCCGTAGGGTCATCGTGGCCTCTACAAACTTGACCGTCTCCACCTTTCATCCACTTCAATTGCTCCTATCGCATCTACATCTACCTCCACCGCATGTGTGCCACCACCTCTGCAGCCTTTTGCATAGTGGCATCACCGCTTAGGTCACTTGTGTGGGTCTCGCTTTTCTTTATTGGTTCGTTAGAGTGTTCTTAGACGTGTTATTATTGACACGACCATGTTTTATTAAGGTTGTAAGTTGGGCAAGTAGCTACAACTTTCTTATCATTCTAGTGAGTCATTGTCTTTTTGTCCTGTTGATTTAGTTCATTCGGCATGTGTGGAGACCTCGTGTCATTATCTCAAGCGGGCATAAACTCTATGTGATTTTTATTGATGATTATTCCTATTTCACATGTTTTTCCCTATGTCTAATCGTCGTTAGTTTCTTGCGATCTATCGTAGCTTTGCAATGATGGTTTGTACTTAGTTTAAGTATTCTATTTGTACTTTTCATTACGATTCTGCTGTGAATACTGTTCTAGTGTTTTTAAACAGTTTTGTTCTGAGTATGTCACTCTTTAACAGTCTTATTGACCTGGTGCCCATGCTCAAAATGAAGTTGCTAGGCGCAAACAACATCATCTAATTAAGACTTCCCGCACTTTTTTTCTTGCCTCTCATGTTCCACCACAGTTCTGGACTAAGACTGTTTCTACGCTTGCGTATCTCATCAATATGCAGCCTTTCACTTCTCTTAAGGATCTCAGTCCTATAGAGCATATCTACTCGAGCCCCTAGTGTAATCACCTTCGTGTTTTTGGCAAGACTGCTTTGTCCCGTCAGAGCCTCGTGAGCACACCAAACTATCACCATCCATTGAGTGTGTGTTTCTTGGTTATAATTCTAAGCATAAGAGTTATCATGCTATGATTCTTCTCGCTCGACAAATTAGGATCTCACGAGACGTTGTCTTTGATAAGTCTCAACCTTTCTTCTATCGAGATTCGACTTCTTGTCCTATTTCCACCGTTGAGACGATCTCATGGTTGTCTCTTTTGACTCTTTACCCATTTCTCTATTATCACGCTCTTCTTCCGTGCTGTCTCTAGTGGTTTCTTCAGACTGACCTCATGTGTTGCCTCTGAGACACCACTGGTATTTTGTTTCGGATGGACCCATCTGTCATCTCCGCTGCTTCTTTATGGTCACAAAATGTGCTCGTCATGCCCGGTGTGCGTGTTTTACCTCGTTGATTACCGCTGGCCACCGCCGCGCCTTCACGATCCTATTCTTTTTGTCCATGTCTCACCATGGGGTGACATAGCTTCTTCTCAGATATGAATGATATGCTCATCATTAGTAATGATTCTTTATTAATCACGTATGTGAAGAAGTATCTCAGTGAGCAGTTTCTGATGACTAATCTTGGTTCTCTTACGCACTTCCTGGGATTGAGCTCACTTCCACACCGAGGGCTACTACCTCTCTCGTAAGTATGTCTTGGATCTTCTTAATCGCTTACGTCTAATCGACACTCGATCAGCGGAGACTCCGTGGAGCTATCCCTTTAGCTTCGTACACCGATGGTGATCTTCCCGAGGATCTTACCGTTATCGCCATCTTGTTGGGAGTTTGGTGTATGTTGTGAGTACTCGCCCTAATATTGCGCATGCTGTTCATATCTTAAGTCATCTTCTTCGTGTTCTTCGCTACTTGCGTGAAACTATCTCTCGTTGTTTGTTTTACCCTAGCTCCAACTCACTACAACTTTAGACGATTCGATGCAACATGGGTTAGTGATCCTTTTAATCGTTGTTCTCTTTCTTCATCGTGGTTTTGTTGCCTCCCGATTATCTAGAAAACAAAGAAGCAGACTATAGTTTCTCATTTGAGTGTTGAGGCTGTGTTGAAAGCTATCGCAATAGTGACAGCAGAAATTACTTGATTGAGGTGGCTATTTGCAGATTTCGATGTGCCTGTGATGGGACCTATGACTCTTTTGACTGACTATACAGGTGCTATCGTGATTGCTCGTGACCCAGTGAAGCATGAGGTCACCAAGAACATTAGTGTGGATGCTTCATACACTCGCTCACATGTGTAGGAAAGAGTGCTTGCTATACAGTTTGTGCTTTCAGACTTACAGATTGCTAACTTCACAAAGTCACAGATTACGGTGCAATATTTGTATTTTTTTCTCTAAACTCACCATGAGTTTGAGAGAGGTGTTATAGTAGGTATATTTCTTTTGTATTTACTTATATGTGTAGGACTGTTTTTGCATAGTCTCTGTACTCTCTCTATATATTGCTCATTAGATCTCATGAATATACACATAATATTCATAACACTTAGCAGCAATGGCCATTCAATTCATACATGAATGTGCTATGTTGCTTAGATGTAGGCATGCGCCCATCAGTTGGAGCTAAAATGCTAATAACGTGTCCATGAATGAACTGACCACTGTAATTCTTCTGCAGGAGTATTGATGACATCGAAAATGCAATTGAAGAGGCGAATGATCAAACAGAAAATATGAGACAGATACAGGAAGCACTGGCAACGCCAGTCGGTGCTTCTGCTGATTTTGACGAGGTGCTGGTTCTCTTCCTTTGCACCAGTTAACAAATGTGCATACTCATACAATCAAAACTCAAAACAACATAGTGAAGGCAGTGTCATGTTGCTTAGACAATAACAAGACAGTCCACTACTCCAGCGCGCTCAATGTATAGTGAAAATCGCATAAGAAACAAGTCTAGTGCTTTTGCCTTAGCTTCAAACATGTAAGCGTGCATGAAGTGAAATTGGAGTGGTGGGAGTTACTTTTATACAATTACACACGTTTTACAAGACGCATGATACAGTTTCTTTTTCGAAGCAGGATGAGCTAGAGGCAGAGCTGGAAGATCTCGAGGAGGAAGAGCTCGGTGAAGAGTTGCCTGAACCACCGCAGATGACATCACCGGTACCATCAGCATCTGCTACAACATCTTCTCAACCAGCCAATGATTTGGCTGAACTGACCAAACTTCAGGCAGAGATGGCACTTTAGGTCTAAACTGCAGTTTGGAGAGAATGCTGACATTGCAACCTCTGTATATCACTGACATCCTGGCGTGTATGTGTAACATGTTGAAAATTCAGGTTGATGTAGAAGATTCCTTCCTTTTACTGGTTTCTTGCATGCTGTTAGCCCTCTCTGCACTGTGTTTTGCTCGTGTTGCCTGGCATACAACTGATTACAGCTTACCTGTTAGTAGCATGTTTCATCCCTCCCGAGCAAACAGCTACTAGTCCATAAATGAGTGAAAAAGAAACGCCATGAATGAGTGAAAAGAAAACTGAGGTGAAGCAAGAACCATACACATTGCCCGTATCGGACGGCTTCCAAAATCATGTCAAGTCCCGGTGCACGAGGTAAGGTAGGTTCCAGTAGGATTGGCGTTATCCTTGTCTGAGGAGCGAGGGTTGCACGAGAATGAAAATGAAATATTCCCAGTTTCATACGCGATAGGAAACAAGAACCTAGTTGTCGTTCCATTCCACTATCGGTTTTGCCTTTAATGCGCTTGGACCAAGATGTAGCCGTCGACGAACTTTGATCGCCTTCAGTACCACGTGTGTTGATATTCTCACTACTAAAGACGGTGTTATTATAAATGATTCAAAACTGTCTTTACAGACAGTTTCTGAAATCTATATTTATGTGTCAGTGATAATAAGTGATTATCACATATAGCTCATAAACCGCCTGTGATAAATTAAAACACAGACAGTTTTTTAAAAAAAACCATCTATGATATTGTATATATTACAGATAGTTGTTTGTTAGCGGAATATCACAGACGATTGTTGTAATTAATCGTCTGTGATATCGTACATATCATAGACGATTATTTTTAAAAACCGTCTGTGATATCTATATATCACACACGGTTTGGTTTCCAAATCGTCTGTGATAGCTATTCCAAAAGCTAAGTTATTTTTTATTTTTTGGCTAGCCTCATAAAATACTAGCCATGCATTCTGAAAATAAGCAAAAAGATCACATATATATAGCACAAGATAATCATTACACAAATCTCATAAATGAATTAAACAACGCAAGTAGATCACATATATAGCACAAATCGTTACACAGATCTCACACATGAATTAAACAACTGAATGAATTGTTTGATTAAGCACAATTGAGTGATTATAATATATCCAATGTTTCAACATCTAATCACCATTGTTAGGGTGAAACTCTCCAGTGTTGTTTATGACAACTGCTATCAAGAATCGGAAGAGCTTTCCTCGAATTTCGGCGAGTTTGTCAAGATCAATTGCACTTTCATCGAATTCCACACATTGTTGCTAGGAGTAGTTAAATTCATTAGTGCATATATATATATAATAAATTGATAATCATAAAATAATTATTGGCAGGTTGACAAACCTTTGGATCATTCGTCTTAGCGTCCAACTACAAATCGTCGTGATATCAAACTATCACGCATTTGTTTATTAATAACCGTCATGATTCGCATACGGTTATTCATACAAACCGTATGTGATGCCCGCTACTATCACGCCACTATCATAGATGGTTTGTTATACGAACCATCTGTGATAATACACATATCACAGACAGTTTGGTATACGAACCATCTATGATAATGCTTAAAAATGCATGCTCTACTCCCGCCTATTAATATTCCGATGCATGCGCCCCTTAAACTTCCACACGGTTCTGGCTTTATATGCAGCACAATGTACAATTCCTTCTAAATTATCATCTCCCTAGATCATCTTCACCAAATTTCTCAATAATGGTATCTAGTATTCTTGTGATATCCTTTCTCTCATCTATCCATCATGACTTATTCGGCCGCAACCTTACACAGGTGGCCAAAAACTTACATCTGGAGTAGCTCCTCCGCTCATGCCCTGCTCTCCTTCCTCGAGCCGCTTCCATCCGTCAGCTGAACCTCATCATCCGCTGTTGATGGAGGTGTCTCCTTACCACTCAAGAAAGGGAAACCGCCCTTAGCCTCGTTCTTCTCTTCAATGTGCGCAAAGCGGAAGAAACTCTTGCAATAGTGGAGAGACACATGAATAACTTTGTCGACAAAAGTGGTCGATTATGAGGAAGCTTATCATGGCTTCCTCTTTGAGATTATGGGCTATGCTAGTGATTTGCCAAGGCTAGAGGAGGAAGTGGAGAGGACAGGGACAATCTTCACGACATTCGAGAACTCAGTCGTTGATCCTCGAACTCCAAAAGTAGAAGAGGAAGCATATGAAGTCCAGAAGATCAAGATATGGAAATCTCTTTTTTTGGACTTTTATAATAAATTTAACTTAAATTTGTCTTTTGTAAAAGTGATTGATCATACTTATCTATTGTAGTTGATCAGTAGCTTCTATAGTTCATATGACAAAGGACAAAACACTGACGGTCATAAATAAAAACCGTCTACGCTAGTTTTATAGATGGTTCTAACTAAAAGCCGTCTGTGATGTCTGACATTATCACAAACGATTCGTATAAATAAACGTCTGTGAATTATCACGCATGCGATATTAATACAAACCGTTTGTGATGTCTTGTATTATTACGTATGGTTTATACTAACAACCGCTCGTGATATTTTCATAGACAATTATTAATACGAACCGCTTATGATGTCTTGCTTTCTCACTGCATTCGTTCGATAAATAACGATCCGTGAAGATATTCGACTATGATGATGTAGCCGCCTAGTATAGCCTCTTGTGTAGTAGTGTCTCTACCCTTTTTCTAGGGCATGGTTCCCTTGTAAATTCTAATTGTCACCACCACTACGATTTGCATGGAAGCTGTCATTGATATTAGAAACAGCAAGATGGATTGCCATTGTTTGTCCAATATATTATATATGGCATTCTTCCATATGAGAACTATACAAATGCAAAAAGGGTTCCATGTGTAGATGTGGTCGTCTAACTTCACAAACAAACGTATTCCCATTAAAAGTCACATGCAAAAGGTCAAATCGGCTTTCGGTAGTGTTCTCCAGCTTGTGCCATATGCTGATCTCTTTTTTTTTCGAAAAGGGAAGTTTTATTAATTTCAAGATTGTTAAATCAAGGTGATACAAAGAACTTGAAATCCTCCCACCTCTCGCCTCGACTGGCACACAACTTAACAAAAGGGAACATAAAAGGGATACACTAATGACTATCAATCCAAGACTAGACCACCACCCATGTGCCCGGTAAAACACTCCTTGACCACCTTCTCCAAGAATCGCGAGGCCGCTACAACCATATCCTCGCAAAGCGGTCTTCGAAAATAGCCCAAGAACGGCCAATGCGAAATTGAGTAAATAACCTGCAAAAAAGAAATTTGTTTGTTTTCAAATACCATTGCATTCCTGCTTAACCACACAGCCCAACAAGTAGCAGATGCTCCAAGAAGTACTAAATACTTTAAGTCATGTCCAAGCCCTTGTAACCAATTGCCAAACATATTGGACACGCTACGTGGGTTAGAAAGACCACAATTCGCATGGACCAACGCCCAAACCATACGAACTAACCGGCACTCAAAAAATAGATGTTGGATCATTTCATCTTCGTGACAGAAACAACACTGTTTACTGCCTTGCCAATTGCGTTTCACTAAATTATCCTTCGTTAAAATCACGCCCCGTCGAAGATACCACAAAAAGATCTTGATCTTCAAAGGTACTTTTAACTTCCATAAGCGTTTGTTAGAATTGGGGACATCTTGATGGATCAATGCCAGGTAATGAGATTTTACTGAAAAACTCCACTCGATGTAGGTTCAGTGAATTCATCTTCCTCTTGGCTCAAGACAATGTTGGACAACCGTGAAAGGAGATTATTCCACAATGCTAACTTGTGACCAATAAGGTCTCTCGCCATGATATATTTGGTGGGTATGAGCTCAACACGTCGCCATCGTATCTTGTGTCTTGCGGGCTATGGTGTATGGATGAGGATATTGATCGCGAAAGTACTATTTCCTAGCCACTTATCCTCCTAGAACTGCACTGAGATCCGTCTTTGATTATAAAAGATCCGAACCTCGAAAATTCCGTTTAACCTTCATCAGCTGGCCCAAAATGAGAATCCCCACATTTCCACCGCATTCGGACAAGAGGTTTTGTGTCCATATGCTGATCTCTAAAGAATGCTACTCTTTGACGACTGTGTTAAAATATCGTACTTGTCCAAGAGAGAAAAAAACCTTGACCATTGTGTTGGATTCTATTCTCTCTTCTTTTTCTAAAGGAAATACGGCCCCTAAGGGGCTAACCCTGTTTTATTATGAGGCAAAGACAATACAAGTCCCAGGCATTCCAGTGAAGAACAAACAGATAAGAAAATTACATTCGAGTCCTTCTACAATCACACTAGTGACTTCACCAAGGACCACGAAAGTCGATGAAGACTTGCAGTATGCTTCGCCGGAGATGTGGAGGGTGGCCGGCAGCAACCTTGATGCACCGTCTTTGCCGGTGATGTCGAGCATGGCCAGTAGAAACCTCTGCTTGATGTCGCTGGAGATGAGGGAGATGGCCGGAGCAACCCAGTTAGAGAAGAGGGGAAGAGGCATAGCTCGTATGGAGACCATCGTGCATCATTTTTATTCTTGAAATTTACATCTTAAATATCTATTTTTATAAATCTAGTCCTCTATCAAAGACTTACCGTACGCACGACAGTAGACCTATTGAGCTACAGTAGTTCGACAGGTCTGCTGTGCGCACGATAGGTTCACTGGAAGGGTCAGATTTGCAAAAAAAGGTGTTTAGAAGCTAATTTTTTTAAAAAAATAATAAGAGTGATATTGTGTGATGGAATCTGCACCTGGCCGTGGGAGAGTGCCTCCTCTGCAGCGCTCGGCCCGTTGTACTCCATCCAGTGAGCCTGATTAACCATGTTACAGGGGATGTGTGTATGTTGTATGTCTTTCACTATGTAAATATATAAAGAAAAAAATCAGAGGACCATGTGGTGCCTCATATTAGAATAGAGTGTGTTCTTTTCATATGCAGCTTATAACTTATGGCTTTTGGTCTGAATACGAGCTCTTATGTAAATAAATCGAATATTGATTAAGCCGCTTTAAAAAAGATTATCCTGATAAACTGTTTTGGAATAATGATAAAAAACTACTTTATTTATTTATCGAAAAGAAATTATTAGTTATAAGCCGACATACCACGTCCCTACAAACGGCACTTCCGACTTATTCACTCTCAGGGTGCTCGACTATGATGTGTGGATGCATCTAACGCGGCTTGTTAGGTGTGTAGTAGCTCACAAGCATATGTGCAGCATATCCAACGTTATATAATCTTGTAATGTCCTCGGACACTTTTATTCACATGAGTCAGATTCTCTAGCATAAAATTATCGCCAATATCAAATACTATCGAACTTGTAAAGTAATTAACTAGGTGCATCATCCGAATGTACGGCTATGTGTCCAATGAAACCTATCTTTTGATCGTAAAGATTCGTCAGATTTTGTTACGAGATTGAGGGTTTTTTCCCCAGTTACATAAGCTCCATCCATAGATCCGAATATATCAAGAAACAACAATTATTTAGTAACTGAACTGCGACATCATATAACGATGCGACTGTCGTTATACGTAACACGGCAACCTCCCGTAGACCCACGTCACGTCGATCTCAAGATACTACACACAAAAATGATGGATGGTTCTTTTAGACTATAGTTTATGACTTTTGGTTTAAAATTTTGAATTTTGACTGTTCGTAAGAGAGAATATAGAGAGATACTTGCGTAATTTTGATCGATATAGATAAAGTCGAACAATATCTACTATAATTAATTTATGGACCATACCTTAAAAGATATTTTGTTTAAATTAGCTACTATAAAAACTAACCTATAAGCCAAAAATATTATAGTTTTGTCTTAGTCATTAAGTCGCATTGCATGACACGACACGAGCATAGATGTTGTGTTCTTCCAGAGTATCACGGTAACATCTCGTAGTGACGTATGGACCAAATGATGACTCGTGGTATGGCACACTCGACATGTGGGTCATAGTTACTTGACCCTACAACTCTCTACCATTGACATAGTGGTCCCGCATGGCGCTTTCGATTTGGCTTATACTTTTTGGCCTTTGTACTTTTAACTAATTTTAAAATGGTATTTTTTTAAGAAGAAAAACTACGAAACGGTATACTGTTCCATAGCAATCTAACGGGGAGAACTACTAACCAACACAAAGCTTGCACTTTCCTCTTCCTCCTCCAGGGCTCCCTACACACGTGCTATCTCTCGTTCTCTCTCCCTCCTCACCGCCGTATTCCCGTGAATCTCCTCTACCACCGGCCGCTAGGGATTCACCCTTTCCCTTGGGCACAGAAGGAGGTTGGGGGAGGCGTCTGCCCAGCTGTGGGTGGCGGTGGGGGTGATGGGTGGGATAGGAGGACAGCGGCAGTGGCAGCGGCAGCTATGGCAGTTAGGTTAGGCGGGACGACATGGTAGGAAGGGGTCGGGGGCTGCACGACAAGGTGATGATGGTGCCGCACAGCCGTGGGTGGTTGTAGAGGGGGCGAGGGCGGTGGAGGAAGCGCATGGAGCTACCTAGGGCGAAGGAGGAGACATGCGGAGCTGTCGCTGGCACCGGGAAAGAGAGGGAGGAGAGGCGGAGCGACAGAGGTAAGAAGAGGGGAGCGGTGGAAGCTGTACAGTTAATATTAGTTAATAGTTTTTTAAAATAGATCTATCAGTTAATTATCGTAGATTGGTTTTAGGCGGCCGGCCAATCTCATACGCAGAATTCCGGTACGCCCACACGGCACTCTCCTCACTCTGTCGCCTCGCTTCGCCACGCCACCGCCACCGCTCTCTCCTCGCCTCCCCTCCCCGCCAGGCCATGGCGCTTGGCCCTCCAGCCGCACACACCAATCCCTAACCCTAGATCCCACCCCACACGCGCAAACAATCGCATCCACCGCACTCTCCCCGTGTTCCTCTTTCTCACTGCACACACTTCTCTACCACCATGGAGGCGGGGAGCAGCGGCTGCAGCACCAAGCTGGCGGCGGCGTGCATCATCGGTGGCATCGTGCTTGGCACGTCCGTGTTAGCGCTCCACCTCAGCGGTCCAGTGGCCATTCCGACCCTGCCGCCGGTCGATGCGCTGCGGCGGCGGTTCCGCCGCCGCAGCCGCCCCGTGCGCGTGTACATGGACGGCTGCTTCGACATGATGCACTACGGCCACTGCAACGCGCTGCGCCAGGCGCGAGCCCTAGGGGACGAGCTCGTCGTCGGTGTTGTCAGCGACGACGAGATCACGGCCAACAAGGGCCCGCCGGTCACGCCGCTCCACGAGAGGTCATTTTCCAATCCCTTCAGCCTCGCTTTATCACTTGTTCATATCTCGTATGTGATGGGCTACTAGTTTCCGTACATAATTTTATCGTGTGATTATTTAAAAAGAATAATTCTAGCGTGTGCTTGCGTGATGTATAAGATTGCTACCTTCAGTGCTCCAACATTTTGTTCCAAGGAACATATAATCACATCCCCCCATGTGGATGATTGTTGTGGGTCTCGTTTTAATTCTATTCGGAGAATAGTAATTGCTGGAGAACACTCGTGGTTGTTGCTCATCGTGAGGACTCAGGACCAACTTGTTGTGTGATTGTGTGACTTAAATGTGTTAGTTGAGGTGCTGCTGCATAGAGCAATTGCATCAAAGTTTTCATTTTTTTTGGTGTCAATTTGAGTTTTAAGATGATTATTTTTCTCATAACATTGGGTTGCATAAACTGTTTCTTGTGTTTTCGGACTTGTATGGATCTAAATCAGAGCAGTACCTGAGAAGGTTAGCACTATTTTGTTCCGTGATTAGTAACCACGGTAAAGGTAGTTGCCAGCTATGGGTACTGGAACTACTATTGGTGTGGTTGTACGGTATGAATGATTTGAATTTGGCAATTAATATCCCATTTGGAATTAAATGGGTTTTGGTCAGTAGATGCTTGATAGCCTGGGAGGATCTGGGCTGGGATAATGGCATTAAGTACTAAATAGTTCTGGCAAGGTTCACTCATGATGGAGGCACTAACCACTTAGTGATTGGTCTGCTTGTTCATGCCAATCTGAAGAAGCCATCATGGGCAAGCCACATGCAAGGAAGCTTGCACGTGTGGTTCTGGCCCAGGGTTAAGTAAGTCAATTACTGTGTTTTACATTTTGTGCTTATACAAAATGGATTAATCTTAACTGATCGGTTGTATTCTCTCTCTCTTGTAATTGTGTTATCAACCTTACATGTGACTGCAGGCCGTATGGGATTTTAGACATTTCTTCGGTGTTGTGCTTTTGGTTCTTTGGATGCATTAGGGTGTCATTCCCTAAATTTCTATTATGTTTAGAATAAATTTCTTATTTATAATGCTTCCATTTCCGGGTAATACAGGATGATAATGGTCCGTGCTGTGAAATGGGTGGACGATATCATTCCAGATGCACCATATGCCATAACTGAAGATTTCATGAACAAGCTATTCAATGAGTATAATATAGATTACATTATCCATGGTGATGATCCTTGTCTGCTCCCAGATGGTACTGACGCATATGCCCTTGCCAAAAAGGCTGGCCGATATAAGCAGATTAAAAGAACTGAGGGAGTGTCAACAACAGACATTGTTGGTACTGATTCTGCCTTAGTTTTATCTTTTCTGTTTTAAATGTTAAAGTTTGATTTGCCATAATGAAATTCAAGTCTGAAACTTCTACGGCAAGGGAATATCTGGGCTCTAGTTCTGAGTTGCAAGTTATCTTTGATAGCCAAATCTCATAGTGATCTCCAATATTGCAATTGATTCTAGGTTAACCAGAAATCTATCTGTTGACACGCCTACTGTTCACTAAACTTTTTTACCTGATTTCTCCTGATTTTCCACTTTAAGAAAACATTATACACTAGTGGTCTATTAACAGATGATCAAGGGATAAGCTGTCCCCAAAAGTCAACTGTTTTTCTTGTTCCCACCATTATGTGCACCATAAATTTGCTGTTGTATCCATTTATGGGCCAGGATGGTATGGACTGTGGAGCATAATTTGTGCTGACTATCTGGTAACCAATGAATTTGTCATTTCTAGTAAAGAAGCTGCTTATGGCGATGAAAAGATTTTACTCTCATCTTGAGCTCATCCTTCTTCATGGCAGGAAGAATGCTTCTTTGTGTTAGAGAGAGATCAGCTTCTGATAGTAACAACCACTCTTCACTACAAAGGCAGTTCAGTCATGGGCATGGTCAGAAAATTGACGATAGTGGGTCTGGAAGTGGAACTAGAGTATCTCATTTTCTTCCTACATCTCGGCGAATAGTTCAGTTCTCAAATAGCAGGGTATGACGTCTACAGTTTCTCATGCATCAATATATCATTTACTTCTCGGTAATGAACATTCCATGAGGCTCTGCAACATGGTTTAGCACCTAGTCTTGATATTAGAAAACAAAACTAGTTCTAGGTGGTTACACTTATGTTAATCTCTATGGAAAAAGCAGTTCCTTTGTGGTGAGAGTGAGACTGTCTACCTTGAATTCCTCTTGTAACTCAAACTGTACAGTCTTTACCCAGACAGAGGTTCTTTTGTGAAATGCAGATAAAAACTTCCAGTGACAAATGTTTCTTTTTCTTGAAATATCATGTTTTTAATGTTGTACTTACTAGGCATGAAAATAGATTGAATTGGCAATATAAACAAGCAGAGGGAGGGAAGGAGTGATCTACTGTTTAGTTGTGCTCTATCAATTAGTCAACTGCCATTTAATTGCCGGTTGAGTGTGCTTGCGACAAATTGATTATTTCATGACTTAGACGAGCTTAGGTGTAATCACAAACAATAAAAGTTCATATATCGTTGAATTATTAGCAAAATTCATATGCTTGTAAGATCAACTATAAATTTTGTAAACATAAAATTTAATTAAATATAGTTTCATTTCTTGAAAACCGTGATAATTGATGTTATTCTACTAAATAATGTTGAAGTATAAGTGAATTGCTCGTATTTCCTTATCGCTTAAGTTTTTGCGTGACATGAAACTTAATATAGTATCGAGTCAAGAGATCTTGAGTTCAAGACTGTTAGCGCATTTTTAAAAAATTGCAGCACATTTCTATTCCACATTTTAAGCCCGAGCGAGCCTAAACAGGGAGAGGGGAGTGTTCAAGTATAAGTGAATTGTCCGTTTTTTCTTATCAGCTTAAGTTTTTGGATGAATTGATTGGTACATGAAACTTAATAAATAAAACTACTGGTTTCTTCTCTCTCAACTTAAAATTGGAAATTTGGAATATGACCACATATTTTTTCTGTTGACTGTAAGCTTTCCCAATGCAGGGCCCAGGACCAGATTCTCATATAGTTTACATAGATGGTGCATTTGATCTGTTCCATGCTGGACATGTTGAGGTAAATACCAACCGCTCACCCACAAAATAGAAGCGGAGAAAACCCATGACATTTTTCTAAGCATGCACACACTTGCATATGCATGTGTTGGCTGTACTTTGTTTTTCTTTCTTTTTTTTCAGTTCTTATCGAAGGGAACAAACTGAACTTAACTCTCCAAAACATAGTAATTCAGACTTTTTAACTCCAAAACATAGTAATTCAGACTTTCTGTGTATTTATAGTTTCTTTTGTGTAGATATTGCGACTTGCTCGAGGGCTTGGAGATTTCTTGCTTGTGGGTATTCACACAGATCAGACCATAAGGTAATATGATGGTTACATCTTCTTTTCCTCTTTTAATCATTTACAAGTTACAATACTCATATACAATGTTGTCACGGCGCTCCGGCAAGTCGCGGCGAGACTAGGGCGCCTGGACGCCTAGTCGACTAGGCATCCGCTATGGCAGTTAGACAATAGTAATAAATACAAGTAATACCGGTAATACCTTATATGACTGAAAATAAATAACCATGCAACATAATAGCACAAGTTAAGAATTAGTGTTAAATTAGAGTGTCCAGCTGTCAATGAAAAAAATGTTGTATTAGCTCAAGCAATTGTCTTGCAACATAATAGCACAAACTAATAATTAGAGTGTTAAGTTAGTGTTCAGCTGTCAATGAAAAAATGCTGCATTAGCTCAACCAAAATGTCAATCACAATTCACAACAGTTAGCTCAAGCAATTATATATTGCAAGGTAGAGAGTGCTATTTGTATAAAGTGCAGGTGTTATATGCAAATGTACATATACATATAACAGGCCCTTGGCCCATGGAATATACAGCCTATTTTTCAACCCTCAAGCATGGTATCGAGGCTAGGGTTTTCAGTGCCGCCTCTTGCTCTTCCCGCGCTCGCCCTCTCTCCCTGTGTGTGCTCGTCGCTCGCCGTAGCCTTGATCTCGCCTGTGTCATGGCCGTCGCCGCCCTGGCCCACCTCGGCCACCACCGCTGATCCGGTGCCTTCTCGCCGCCTCTTGGCCTCTGTGCCGCCGCGATTGCACCACCGTCTCCCGGCTCGGCCGCCACCGCCTCCCGATTGCTGCGCCTGTGCCACGGCCTCCCGTGCCACTATGCTTGCACCACCACCTCTCAGCTCGGCCACCGTTGCCTCCTGGCCGTCGCCGCATCCAGGCCGCACGCCTAACTCCTCAGCCCTAGGCGACGAGTCTCGGCGTCCCCCACTGGCCGAGTGGCCGCCGGGACGACTTGGCTTCGCCTAGGCGACGCCGTGACAACCATGCTAATACAGTTTATTCAGTCTGTGCATTTATGTTGAAGCATAACATCTCTACTTAATTCCTTTAACATAGCATTTAGTCTATATGTTGCTGTTGGTGTTTGTTACATTTGCCAGTTCAACTAGAGGACCACATCGCCCAATCATGAATCTCCATGAGCGAAGTTTGAGTGTTTTGGCTTGCCGTTATGTTGATGAAGTAATCATTGGTGCTCCATGGGACATTTCAAAAGACATGGTGAGTTGTTTATTCTACCAACAACCATGCCATTATATAATTGTAGTATAAAATGCTTGATGCAACCGTTAGTAGTAATTCCTTGAACGTGGCACTCGGAGACTATACATGCATTGTATAGATCTTGAACATAACATTTATGCTATGGTACTAAAAGCCCAATTTCACATGTAGTATTAATTTTAGATACTAATATGGGTTGACTTGTGCTTATCCATGGATCTATGCAGATGGACTAAGTGTTACTTTCATAGCACAGTTAAATTCACTAAAAGTTAGGCCTTGGCTTGGTTCCAGCTTTTGGTTTGAATGTAAGCTAGTTTTGAGCTTAGCTAAACTAGGACAAGTTAAATATATGTCTAGAGTTGAGGTTTCAACCAGATTAGAAATAGGTGTAAACTTGTAAGCCCATTAACATTCCTAGTGTTATGAATATCGCTTGTATTCATCATGAGGTCAATGGGCAGTATTATTACACATATAGGTATAGTATATATGCAGATAACCCATTATACAACAAGAAAATACACGATATAATACACATCTAACCCTCAAACTTATGGTAAATCAACAACATGAAGTTTGCAGAGATAGAAGTCAGATTGGGCTTTGGTCTATGCCTTTGTGAAGAAGTCCATAACCGAAACTTTAAAGGCATATACTAAAGAACAACAACTCGATCTGCACTGTGTCGCATGTAGGAAGCGGCAACACCAATATGCTTTGTAAATTCATGCTTCATGGATCTTTAGCAATGCTAATAGCACATGTACTTTTAGACAAAAGAGAGTCAGTCAGCGAAATAGAAACATCAAATCCTCAAGTAACCACCGTAGCCAAGTAATCTCCATAGTCAACAAAGCCATAGCTCGCAACTTAGCCTCAGCACTCGAACAAGAAACTGTTGTGTGTTTCTTAGTCTTACAAGCGATGAGAGAACCACCAAGAAAACATAATAGACAGAAAGAGACCGACGATCAAAGTGATCACTAGCCCAGGTGGCATCAGAATATGCCTAGAGCTATAAAGAGCCGGAGCGAGGGAAAAAGAGACGATGAGAGATTGTTCCATGAAGGTATCATAAAATACGAAGAAGATGACTATAGTAGAGCTGAGTGGGAGCATAAACAAACTGACTCAAGATATACACATGATACGAAATGTTAGGACGAGTGACATCAAGATAAACATGGCTCCCAACAAGATGATAGCGAGTAGGATCAGTAATAGGCTCACCGTCAGTGGGACGAAGATGAACATTAAGCTCCATGGGAGTCGCAGTTGTGCGTTGATCCGTAAGAGAGGCACGATCAAGAAGATCCTGGATATACTTTTCTTGTGACAGGTAAAAGCCCTCATGAGTAGAAATAACCTCAATCCCAAGAAAGTAGTGAAGAGGATCCAGATCAGACATGAAAAACTGCTCACTAAGACACTCCTTGACAAAAGTAATATACTGAGAATCATCTTCGGTAATGATCATATCATCAACATATAAAAGGAGAACCGTTCGACCATGAGGCGAAGTGTGAATAAAAAGCAGAATCATGAGCATTGGCAGAGAAACCGGTTGCAGTGACAACAGAAAAGAAATGATTAAACCAAGCACGAGAGCTTACTCAAGGCCATAGAGAGAACGACGAAGGCAACAAACTACACCCTCAGGAACAGAATACCCAGGAGGCGGTTGCATGTAGACCTCCTCACGCAACTCACCATTGAGAAAGACATTCTTGACATCCAACTAAGAGATAGACTACTGTTGAATAGAAGCCACAACAAGGAGAGTGTGAACGGTGGTCATATGATCGACAGGAGTAAAGGTCTCATCGTAGTTATGACTATGCTCCTGCTGAAAACCATGTGCCACAAGACGAGTCTTGTAGCGCTCAAGAGAATCATCAGAGCGAGTCTTAACCTTATAGACCCACTTGCACGTGATAGAAGTAACACACGCAGGAAGAGGAACAAGATCTCACATGCTAGTATGCTCAAGGGCTGCGATCTCCTCAGCCATCGCATGCTGCCAATCCTGATGAACAACAGTATCATGATAAGAAATCGGTTTGGCAATAGCAGTAGCAGCAAAACCAAAATGCTCAGGAGGCCGAATAGACCGGTGATCACGACGAGCATATCGAGGAGAGGATGACCCATCGGAAGGAGAGGGCACATCAGAAGAATCCTCAACTCGCAGACGACGAGTATAGTAGAAAGGATAAGAAGTTACAAGGGTAGGAGTAACCTCTAGAGGGTGCTGGTGGCGAAGAAGGCACCGACTGTGAAGGAGGCACCGGAGAGACCAAAAGCTGTGGTGGAGTGGTGACTATGGGGGTGGAAGGAAAAGTCAGGAAAGAAAGTGACTCGACAAGAGATGCTAAAGTGGACGAAGGAGGACGAGACTCATCAAAAGTAACATCCCAAGAAATTCGCATCTGTCGGTCAACAAGACCCTAACAACGATATCCCTTGTGCTCAGTGCTATAGCCCAGAAAAACACACTCCACGGTGAGCATTTAGCTTGGTGTGTTCACGGGGTGCGAGAAGAACATAGCACACATCCAAAGAGGCAAAGATTGGAATAATTAGGAGCATTGCCACAGAGATGCTCAATTGGGGTCTTACCCTGAAGAGCAAAAGAGGGTTGAATATTGATCAGAAAAGTGACAGTAGAAACAGGCTTAGCCTAGAAGTGTGATGGAATAGTAGAAGCAAACATGAGAGCACGAGCTATTTCAAAAAGATGACGATGCTTTCGTTCAGTCACACTGTTCTGAGCATAAGCACCTAGACAAGAAAACTGAGTGCCCTGCTCAGCAAAAAAATCACGAAGAACTCCCGACAAGTACTCTCCAGCAGAATCAGCACGAAAAACACGAATGAGTCAAACTGAATACGGACCATGGTGGCAAAAGTCTTGTAGATGGGTAGAACTTCACTACGAGATGATGACATAAAGTATATCCATGTATGCCGAGAAAAATCATTAATAAAAATGATATAATATGATGATCTCCTTGCGCAATGAAAGGAAAGGAACTAGCCCCCATACATCAGAATGAACAAGATCAAAATGACGCTGAGACACTGACTTACGGGAAGGATAGGGGAGTTGAAACTGTTTGCTAAGCCTACAACCTTGACAATTTAGAGAAGCATTACTAGACATAGACCCTAAAAGATCACGACGAAGTAATGAAGACAGACATGACCTACAATGATGTCCTAAACGATGATGCCACTGAGCAAGAGATGCGGTGGAAGATGCAGCAGATGCGAAGGCAGTGGTGGAGGTGATAAGACTGACAGGGGTAGCAGAAGGAAGATAAAACCAGTTAAGCTCAGAGCTGCCATGAGTCACGACGGCGAGGGCCAGTACCAACCAAAGTCCCCATGCGATGATACTAAACACAATAAAAATCAGAATCGATAATAACATGATAACCATGATTAGTGAGCTAACCAGTATATATGAGCTGCATGGTTAGTTTTGGAACATGAGAAACAACAAGAACATGAAAGGACGAATTTGAAAGTACCTTGTCCTATGACAGAAAAAGGTACTATTTGCTGTTTGAATAATGATAGGAGTAACTAAAGGACTAATGGAAGTGAGATCGAGAAAATTTGGGCATTGTGGTCAGTACATGATGTGATCAGTCTCCTCAGTTTGTCCACACTGGTTGCATTGAATCTCCAAGTAGAAGGCACCTAACCTTTGCATATTATTGAAGGTAAAATGATCAATGGATCAAGCCCTGTTTCCTCACAACCAAAAACTATATGACTTTGCCTCTATAACGTACTCTCTAACCTTATGTATTGATATCCAGGATCATTTAAAAACCGCAAGCTGCAATTTTTGTTATGACTATCAGGTTTTGTGTGTGTGGTGTGTGGCAGGAGTTCTCTAACTTCTTTTTCTGTGCAGATTACCACATTTAATATCTCATTAGTCGTTCATGGAACAATTGCTGAGAACATGAACTTTATGAAGGTAATTAAATTGTACTTTTCTTAGAATGTACAAATTTAGAAAATTGATCGTTCATTAATCATTGTCACTTGTGCACTTATCAGGATGATTCAAATCCATATGCTGTTCCAATGGCTATGGGTATTTACCGTAGACTGAGAGCCCTTTGGACATCACTACTAGTACTATTATAAGGAGGATAGTTGCAACCATGAAGCCTACCAGGTAACTACCATGACGTTGGATCAAATTGCTGGTTGAGTTTGGTCTTCTGTATGCTGTATGCAGCATGTAGTACAGTACATATTCTCAGTTACATAAATATGATTTACCTTTTGTCCTCTTTATATCGATGATGTGCATGCAGGATTTATTATCTACTGATGTTGTGACGATGCATTAGTGCTTGAGTAAAGCCCTTTGCATATGTACATTAAATATTTGTTTGTTTCCCCGGGACCAATATTTCCTGCTAACTATGCTCTGCAACATGTTCTTCGGTGTGGGGGTTGATGTGGTTTGCATTTATTCTGGTCCATTGATCTGGTGTGGTTTTATTCATTTCTGTTCTGTGTTGTCGCTTTGTGCAGAAGCGGAACGAGAAGAAGGAAGCTAGTGAGAAGAAGTACTACGAGAGTAAAAACTTCATCAATGGAGAGTAACTTACGAACAGGTCTTGCATGAAGTCTGTTGCCCATATCTTTCAAGATCCAAACATTCTGTCACGAATGCAAACGTTAGGCAGTCCGTAATTTTACTGTTTCATTATCATCATTCTCATGTTGCTGATATAGTTAGGAAGCTTCAGATGCAGCCTTGATGAGTGACAGGCAGTGGTGCTGAATTAGGCGTTGCTAGAGCCCGGGAGGCATTTCCTCCATCCACTTTCAGTGTCCCTACCCTATTTCCCCCCTGTATGTGGGTCTTTGCGCCTGGCATTACCGGCTGAGTTGTTTTGAGATCTCATAGGCTTTTCAGAATTATGGTACAGTATGGATGTTAGATTGATCAACTGTTTGTTGCTGATGCTTTATTTCTGCCTTCCGGAGCTCCCATCCTCACTGTATATGTGGGCATCTTACTGAGTCCTTTTCTCATATGTTTGGTGTTGTTCTGTTCTGATCTTAAACTGAACATGAACTAACTGAGATGGTCTCAGGGTACACCTAGATGCCTGGACGGATGGTTTCAACGTGGGTTGGTGACACGTTGGGATCTGATGGCATGATATGGATCTGTGAATCACTGATGAATGTTGACAAAAGGTTACCAGCACTGGAAGGCTGCCAAATTTTCGCACTCTGCTGGTTCAGTCTGGTACACGTCTATCGCCATGGAAAGGGACGTGCTACCTGTGATCCCCAAATAGTAGCACATTGAGCAGCTGGGCCTGCCTGTGCTTGCTCTCTTGTAAACAACTTGCACTGTTCTGGCCATGGTTTGCTTCCCAACTTTGGCATGGCTTTGATTTGGATTGTGACACCTGTCCCCTAGTTTTCATTTTCGGGTTGTTCATCTCACATGACAAGGGACCTGCAGCTATGGTAAAACAGTGGTTACTTGTGAGCACGCGTGAGTTGATGGGACTCGAGTGTCTGTTCTATTTGGGAAATCAAGTCACTTCTTTGTGGGACGAGACATGAACGCGCGCGATTTGAGTGTTCATCTCGCACTGTACAGTGTAGGTTTGATCTTCAATGTTCAGGTCTTATCTCCCATGGTTAAGAGCACTTGCATTCTAACCGTGCCTTGGTGCTTCCAAGCAGAGAACATGTTGGTGTATGTATTTGCCTCACAAGTACCATTGCCCTTTTGATGCCTCAAAAATGCATCCTGGATCGGAATTTGGAACAAGGCCGCAAGCTTCTGAATAATGGAGTGGGGTAGAAACTTGGAAGTAAAAGGGAGAGGCGAGAAAGAAAGAAGTGAGTGTCGTTTTCATGATGGATGGATGAGCGGATGGTACCGACAAGGTGTGGAGGGGACAAGCTGAAGATCCAGCTGCTGCACATTCCAACGACCACCTCTCTGACGTTTCTCTCCGAGCCTGATGGTCACGAACGCGTCTTCTCTGTTCCTGTTTCTGTATCCTCGTCCACGTGATGAAAATCCATATCACTCTGAATTCACTAGCAAAGAGATGAGTGACCCTGGATAAATGCCACGTGGACGGGAACACGAGGGGGACAGGGAAACGGGAACAGGGTGCTCATATTTCATTTCATTTCATGGGGCCTGGGAATGGAATCCTCAATTGATTACACCTGTTTTGTGTTTTTCCTTCCAATCCTCCCATGCGTAGCATAGATCATGGAGCTGGCTAGACTAGATGACATTATACTGGTGGGGCAAGCCAGTAGTACGCTGATGAGAGTCAAGGTTAATATTTTCCTGGCTTGGCATGCCTGCAGATAGGGGGCCGTCTCTGATCATCGTGTTGCGTAGGCTAGGGGGCCTTTACCAACATCATCATCATGCTGCATTGCATTTGCATTGCTGCGTATCAGTTCGCGCGGCATGTTTCTGAGCTTGTAACCGGTCGCTTCCGACATGATTGGAACAAATAGCACTTCTTCCTGTGTTTGGTTAGCCTTGATATTTCAAGCTTGCTATATACTGGGAGTTTCAGCCTTCAGGTGAATGTATCGTCTACGCCCAATCGTCCTAGGTTAGATGTGCATGCTACAAGTAAAACCGGGACTCATTACTGATTTACTGGTACTGTTAGGAATAAGAACATTAGGCGGGATAGCCTAGCTTATCTAGCATGTTTAGGTCGTCTTGTTTGGAACGTAGGAATAGAAAAGAAATGCAGGAATGGAATGGAATGCACAATGAATTTCTACATGAATTGAGAATACAGGATTGAGCAGAAAGAGGTGTTTGGATGCTTCACATAAACAAAAAACACATGAATTTTAGGGGAATGCTTCACTCGATAGGAGAGGGAAAGCGATTGCCTCGGAATTCTCAAAGAAATAAATTCCATGAGGTGTGAGCAAAATGTTTGATTTCCTTCAAAATGTGTAGGAAAGAGGCTATTCCAGTATTCCTAGAGGATTATTGGGATTCGTTCCTTTGTTCCAAAGGCTCCTGTAAGAATTTTTTCCCATAGGATATGAATCCTATAAAATTCTTTAATTTTTCGTTTGTTCCAAATGGAGCTTTAATATAGGACCTGTTCTTTTTTGCTGCGGCTTGTGGTTTTTAGGTTGTTTGTACGAGAGATTACAGAGTAACAGAAACTCACGTGCGTTTTTTGTCAATATAAATGAAGTCAGTAAAGTATGTACTAAAATTAACTAGTAGACCCTATCTTGAAAAAATACTCCGTTTAAAAACTAGTTACTGTAGAAAAACCGAAAATCAGTTTTTAGAAGCTGAAAAGAACAGGACCATAGAAGTGCACCCGGCACTCCACCATT
Organism: Dendrocalamus sinicus; assembly: GCA_036346575.1. Classification (NCBI taxonomy): domain Eukaryota; kingdom Viridiplantae; phylum Streptophyta; class Magnoliopsida; order Poales; family Poaceae; genus Dendrocalamus; species Dendrocalamus sinicus. The sequence goes on along the minus strand of CM070673.1, from coordinate 756,512 downwards.
CAGAACCTACATATTTTTGTTTTCGAGTATACACCCGATCGAACCCTACCCTGGCCACTTATGTTAGTGGTTTCCATTGCAAAAAAGTTCACGGTCGAGCGAAGGTTAATTTCCTCTTGAATTGACATGTGCTTGCTTATATGCAGTCAGCTTTTATTTGTCTTGTAGCTGAGCATGCACCTGAAAACTTGCTTTAAAAAAAATTAATCTAAAAGCCTCCAATGAAGAGAGCTTTTGGCCTGGATCCTCCTACTAGTTAATTATGATATCATCAGACCAGTAATTAACATATCCCAACAGGGATTAAAACTTGTAATTAACCATGTGCACTCACGCACTTACTTGCAGGCCTAGTTAGCTTAATTAATTGCTGCGTGCAGTAGTAATTAATCTCGATCGCTCCAGTCCAAGCGTTACAATCTGACATCTATCTAGGCATGCATGCATGCACGCATCTAGGGATCCATGATTTATCTACTATAATCTCTGCAAGCTGTCCGATCAACATGAGAACAATTATCATCTATTTGATCATTAGTGTTGAGGAACCGTCGCTGGCGACCAGTCCGATCGATTCCTCTGCTTAGAACAAATCGAATCAATCACAGAAGACAGAATAATATATTGAAATCACACACAGAGATATAGAGAACTCTTGATCTTTCTTTATTAATTTCTGATTTCATTTATACAAAATATGCCGATACGACTCCCTATTTATAGTCTCCGGTGAGGTGTCCACCATAGGCCAAATCTGCCCGTTCAGACCAGGTTTCCTAACAATTAGAACCACTTACAGCGCATGCATCTTAAGAGAAGGTGCAAAATATAAACATCGATGCTTTTACGGGTGCTTTTTTCTTTCTTCGAGCCAGGAGGATACCCCCGATTTTATTAAAGGGAACCACATATAACTTATTTGGCTCTTTCACTATTTTAAGATGCAAAAAATAATAATCTAAATCCAAAATGCAAAGATGTCTTATTCAAGACCTCAATCATCATCACACCCAATCTCTCACTTCACACCTTGGAACTCTGTTAATTACATGCCCAAATGAAAGAATAAACAGGGGATCTGGCAAAAACATGAATTGCACGAGTGCTTAGCTTGTGAGTTTGTGGGAAAATATATAACCATTTTGCTTGCATTGAAGCGCTGGGTTCTTCGGTAGATGCTTAACAACGTGTCATACTCTTCTCATTTCTAGGAATCTGAGGGCACCTCCAGTACACCAAGTTGGCAGGTGTTTAGAGGCAGGGGCGGACCTAGGACTAAAATTGAGTGGGGCATATCGCTACGCAGAAGTGAGAAGGTCGTCCCCGCCAATCGCCGTGACCGCCACCGGGGCTCGCTGAGTTGTGGACTGGGGCCTACATAGATTATATCCAGGAGGTATACGTAATTAACAAAATTGAGTGGGGGCCAAGGCCCCCACTGCTCACACTGTGCGTCCGCCCCTGTTTAGAGGTAGCTTTCTCGTTACGTCGGAGAGACAATGTGTCAAACAATGCTTAAATTGTGCATTGATGTTTGATGGGTGCTTGAGGGTTTATGTTTTCAATGTAACTACCTTTAAGAAAAAAATACTGGGTGATCGGTTGGGCTTCAGCTTTTAGCTTCCGATTTATTTTTCACTATTCATAAATTTCGTCTTTTTCTGAACTTTTGGCTTTTTGTTGACCTTTTTTGCCGGTTCTTTTTTTCCTGTATTTGTTTGTATTATATGTAATGAGTTAACATATTTTTTAATTTTTTAAATTTAATTATGCTAAATAAGCCTCTGTCAGCTACATTATTTTTTTTCAACCAGCTACAGTGCTTTTCAGCTATAAGCCACCAAAAAAAAGCCTAAATGATCACCACCATACATACATTGGAGGGTTGAATTCCATAATACTTGATGACGTGGTACATTACTCTCTTAATGTGTTTATATGGAGCATGTTTTGTATAGGATATGACCCTGATTAAGGCTTGTTCATTTGGGATTGAACTTGTGATTTATATCTTATTTTTTATTATTTCTAAATTTTATTTTTTCCTAACTTTTTAGATTTTAGAGCTTTTTTGCCAGTTTTTTTTCATATTCATTTGTATTGTTTGTGATGGGTTAACTTTTTTATTTTTAATTTTTTAAAAAAATTTAGTTACACTAAATAAACTATCATCGGTTAGAGTATAATTTTAGTTATAAATCAATTTATTTTAGTTTAATTGAGTGGCACCTAACGACCGGATGGATGCAGGTGTCGGTGAAGACCCAAGCTCTCGCACATTCTCCCCCAACTTGTCACAGCGGTGCAATCAATTATTTACCGGCCCATCCCTTTGGCATTAGTCCTATTGTATTTTAAGCCTGACAGTTGTGCGCCATGAACTTGTGGATCTGAAGTATCAATAAAAATTCTGGTGCAGCTAAAATTTCTTCGGAGTGTGATCTTGTGCCTGGACCAGAAGTTTAGGCTGTTTCATTAACTGGATTTCATTCCACCGCGTGCGCATGGCAGCAGCTATGTGGTAGTGGTGGTAGCTTTTGCTGATTCCAAGATAGAAGATCTTCGTCTGCTGCTGTATGTCCTTTCCATCGGTGCCCACCTGCAGCTCTGCTTGCTGCCTTGCTCCCATCATGGCCGCTCTCCTCTCCATCTTTCATGGCCACTTGGCTTGCTCGGCGCTGAGTCCCCTGCTGCTCTACACTCGGCAGGCAGGCAGCTACACCCGTGTGCTGTGGTGTGTCCACCATCTTATCGCTCTCTGTCTGTGGTCCTCCTGCTGCTGCTACAAGCACTACTTGCATTTTTCTATCTCATGGCAACTTGATTTCTGCTTGGTTAACACTAGGATATGTCTGATTATTCATTTCAGAGTAGTGTGATTTTTGTTCAAGTTACAGATGAGAACTTGAGATAAGACTAACTCTTGTTCAAGTATCAGCAATTGCTAGACAGTAGTATGAGTATAGATTCGGGTGCTTCAGTTTTTCTTTGATTGCTCATGTTTCTTGTGCATCTAAATTTGAAAAGGCGACTAAAAGCACTTAAGATGTCATTTTGAGCATAGCATCTTTTCTGTATCTGTCGGAGACAAGAAATTAAGTGGTTGTACCATGGATTCACGTCATGGCCCAACAGCTTTGTATCATGAAAAAGGGGAGACATGGAAAAGAAACATCCTCCGTAGTAATGAAACCGATTTTGCTGTACCAAAAAGAATTGAAAAAGATTGTGATGTTGATGACAACAAAGCTTTGGTGTTCGTCCCTACAAGCTTATATTTGAAGAAATGTGACAGAAAAGACAATGTAACTAAATTTCTAGAATAATCAGGATTTCAGGACAACAAATCACAGTGAGTTCCAATGAGTTATTTTGTATCAGAAGCAAAACACCTCTTTCATTTGATTTGCAGCTAACCCATATTCATTGTCGGTTCACTTGTCAAAGATATCCTCCCATCAAGAGGAATCTTTGGGACGTGGTGGATCCCTCTGCTCATGGCTCGTAATTTAAGTCATGCTCTTCCTCCTTCCATAATTAATGTAAGATTATTTCAATAAATCTCCTCCTCATATATCAGGTGTACTCACCGATAACTGTGAGATCTGAGATGTATCTAAAAAACCTGTACTCCAATACCACTTATTAGGTAGCATTAGCGCTATCGAACCGCTAAACCAATGTCTAACCTTGGGCCCGCTAAACCAGCAGTTTGGCTCCAGGTAGTTAGGCCGCTATACTCGTAAGTTCAACCAACAGAGTAATAACCTTATAAGTGGTATCTCTCTCCAAAAGAATAGCTTGTTTAGTGGGTACACATTCACCCTTATAAAATCGTGTTCTGCCTCTTTTCATAATTAATATGAGACTATCCCAACAATATGGTGCTGAATTTCCAAACACATCCAGTAAGTCAACTGTTACAGGCCCAGTTTCTACAATTTATGCAGCCGTTGTGAACAGAAGGGTCACATGAACCATGCTTATCTTATTGAATTTTAGAGTGAAATTTTCCTGTGTTAACGCTCAGTAAGATCGCCGGTCCTCGTTTGTCTCTGGCAATATGGTGTCAATAACCAAAGAAAGAGAGTGATCGATATTGTGAAGCCAAATGCTGTGTTTTATGAGGCAGTACATTGCTTTTTTTCAACAAAAAAACATCGCTACAAACCTCCCCAAATAAGCAAGCGAAACCGTAACTAGATTGTATTGCATATCAACTCAGAATTTCGTACTTTTCTATTGCTTGTGAATAATTTTTAATAAAAGAGTCGTATTTTTTAGCTTCACATAAATGGTTCAACCCAGTCTTGTGGCGTGTGTTGTTTTTTCTTCTTCTGTTCATCACCAGGATATGGCGTGTGTTAGTATATATTGGATTTTTGCCAAAATTTTTGGTGACAGCCACGAACATACAGGGTCCGCCCCTGACATGATCCACAACGTTTCGCAACCTTCATGACCGTTGCTCTTCCTTTATCGCCGCTGCACATCTTCACCACTCGTAATTGCCATGGCTATCACATCCTCACCGCCGGCACCCTCACAATGTCGAATTTTGGACACTGTTAGACCCCTGTGCATCAAGAATTCCGCTTTGGCCCCTCGTGCAAAACAATTCCAAATCGACCCCTCTCCACCGTGAGATCGCCACACGGCGCCACTCGCCCCGGCCAGGCGGTCCGTACCGCACGATCGATCATTTCACCGGTCGTGGCGGTACCACCGCACGACCCGCCTCCGACCGCGCCACCGGTCCGCCTCGAGCGCACGACTCCGCCCCGCCCGCCCGAGCGCGCTTTGTTCCCGCCGATCGCGGCCCACCCTGGGCGATCGCATGATTGCCCCGCCCGAGCGCGTGTTTGCTCTGCCCGACCGTGCGAATCAAAGGCGGGGCCGCACGTCTCATCACCAGCGCCAAAAGCAGAGCAATGCATCACGAGCTGCTCTTTTTTCACCTCTACGTGAACACGTGTCTGTAGGAGCTTTGCATGGCCCCTCTTCGTATTCTCATTCAGCAGCCTTAAAGAGGTGAATAGCAGCGCAAAGAGGCTCATTTGCGCTTTGTGGAGTTGAAGTGAAGACAGAGCGAGAGAGCGAGTGAAGGGAGGGAAAAAGAGAGTGGAAACTCGTGATTTTGAGTTGGTTTTGTTTGGAATCAACGGATTTTGCAAATACAAAAGTTGTAGATTGTCCCATGAGCTTCAAGAAGAGGTAATTTTGCCCCTGCAAGTAATTTTCTCATGAATGTCATTAGCCCGTAATTAGCAAAACCGTATCATTAATGTTGTTATAAGCCAATCTTTGATACGGTGTGTATGTGTACGTAAACACGATGTCGTATTTTTTGTTGTAGTGTAAATAATGCCGTATTTTTTGTTGAAGTTACGTATTGTAATGTAGTGAGGTTTTGTTGAACATTTGTGCTTACATGTGTAGTTGTTGAAGAAGTAAATATTTATGTTAGAGCATTTGTAGGTGATAGCAACAAAGCTAGATTATAAACAATTTGTATAATTAGTAGGCTTAGTGAATGACCGTAGTATGAAGGTATAGTAAAATCAAATTACCTGGAAATTAGTACGAAGGTACTGTAAAATGAAATAAACTTAGGACATGAAATTACAAAGTAGAATTTTTTGATTTATGTATAATTTCGGAAGTGAAAGCCGCATTAAGTGAAATATAGAAAATAATGGAAGAAAACTATGTAATGGGAATTTGGCATTAATCGATTTATAAGAAAAATAGTTAGAAATAAACTTTAGATTTACACATACAAAACATATACTAGTAATGTTAGGTACTAAAATGGGTAGGTACTGTTAATGTAGTGGGAAATTAAATTTGGCATGCTGTGTACTAAAATGGTTGATTATGCACTTATGTTAGGTACGCAATGGCTGGCATTGAACAATTGTTCATGTTTTATGGGAGTGGTCTCGTACGTGATGGGCCGTATGGGGCGGACCTGTCAAATTGCGAGCGACCGTGATCCGGCACTGGCCCGAGCGCCATGCGCTTATCTGAGCTACGGAGGTGTGTCCGTTCAGCGTTCGACCGACAGACCGCAAGGAATAAGTTACGGATCGAGGCAATCTATGCCTCAATGGTGGATGATGGAAGGGAGAGCATATGGCAACTTCTGAAGGTGACCAATGATGCCTCATGGGCGAACTACATGGAGGTCGTGTGCAACCCTGATGCTGCGATATATGGGAGACCAATGGTGTATGTCGAGTTCGTGGAGAGGGCAGAATCATCAGCCATGGTTGGTTTAGTTGCCGCTGGTGGAGATGTAGTGGCCGGCGGTCATGAAGACGCTTGTGCGGGAGAACATGTGGGCGAGGAAGTGGGTGATGAAGACGACAGGAGGCGTGCGGAGAATTTCCAGGCCAACGAAGGTGTGGACGAGAGGTGGTGGGCCGCCCGTATTGACTGTCATGAGTATCTAGGGGACCAGGTGGAAGAAGAGGGCAGCGAGGAGGAGGAGGAGGAGGTGGAAACAGGCAACTCTGGAGAGGACGAGGATGGCGAAGGTGCAACTGGAGGGGTGGTAGGTCGTGTTGTGACGACGGAAGGTGCGTACGTGTCGTCAAGACTGGACGACATCGCAGTAGTAGCCCTAGTTCTGCCACAGGGGGAGGAGGGAGAATGGGGGTTCAGCGATGGTGCACTCTTTTTGGGACAGTACTTCCGTAATAAGAGTGCTGTCCAGCAGGCTATTGCTAGACATGCCGTCAACATAAGCCGGACGTATCGGGTCCACAAGTCAAAGCCGGACACATACGTCGTGAAGTGTGTCGACGGGTCCTGTGGTGGCAAAGTCCGTGCACAACGGTACAAGGGCAGCTTTGCTCAAAGAGATGGCAGAGGACAGCTTTTCGCAGTGAAATAACAAAATATGCCGGCTTTGCTCAGTGAGATGACAAAAGATGCCAGCTTTGGGCAGTGACATGACAAAACGGGGCAGCTTTGCTCATTGGGATGCCAAAAGATGCCAGCTTTGGGCAGTGACATTACTAAAGAGAGCAGTTGTGCTCAGTCAAATGACAAAAGATGCCAGCTTTGCGCAGTGACATGATAAAACGGGGCAGCTTTGCTCAGAGACATGACAAAACGGGGCAGCTTTGCTCGGTGAGATGACAAAACATGCCGCTTTGCGCAGATGACATAACGTGAATTGGCGCAGCTTTGCTCGATGGGATGACAAAATATGCCACTTTGGGCAAGGATAAGACTAAAGAGGGCAATTGTCTCGGTGACATGACAACAAGAGGTCACTTTCCTCGGTGAGATGACAAATCGTGCAGCTTTGCTCAGAGACATTACAAAACAGGCCTTTTTTCGTGATATCGCAAAGACTCCCATCTTTACTCATCGCTACAACCACGCGGACCAGCTTTAGACGTACGAGTAGAGACAAACCGGCCCCTATAAATTGGTATGCATTCCATTTTCCAGCGAATATTGCACATCCAAACTCCATACTACATCGCGCTTCCCTTACCCAACCGGGATGGACAAAGGCAAGAAGAAGCAATGGGACAAGATGGTGAAGAATTGGGAGGAGACCCGTGACATAGCACGGTCACCGCGCCCGCGATGCCGCACGCGATGAGAAAATAAGGGCGATACAGGCCCGGTAGAACAAGCCCATCGTGCTACGATGAAAGGTCCCCAGAGCGCCGCGTAGCAAAACCACATCCCTGACGCCCCCACCGAGCGTTCGCCACAACTACCACTGACGGGAGACACCTCCCTTTGTTGGTGCGGGACGTGTGCAAGTTCTTCAAGTCTAAGCACAAGATCGCCTAGGTATGCGCATCGGGTTGCGCAAACTACTCCGATGACTACCCCAACCGCCGCTTTGACACCGCAACCTATCTGCAGCAGAACAATATCTTTCTCCTTTTCCCTACCTTTTCTCCTTCACAAAGACGCACTAACAATATCTCCCATGTATTTACAGCCTCCGAGCCTCCGTGTGGCTACCGCAAATGGATCGATCTTGAGATCCACCACGAGGACCAATGGACCTCGACTTGAGGAGTGGAATGTCACAAAGGAGAAGGAGTTGCTGGAGGAGGAGCGCCGCAAGCACGAGCACACCATGCGATATCAGCCATGAGACGCAAGCTCATCTTGAAGCGTGCACGCGTAGGGAGCGGGAGGCTCGCGAGATGGAGCGCGAGAGAAAGAGGGAAATTGCGGCTAAGGCAAAAGAGGCCGCGGAGGAGTTCAACGCCGAGCGGGCAAGGAAGGGAAAGTGGCCCCGGTCCACACAAAGAGGTCGCATTTGCAGCTTGGGTGGGTTAGTCGCATATCATGCTATATGTTATGCATGTAATAAAAATCTACGCGGCATGTTACTCCCAACTGTATTATGAAGTTTAATATCTCGTATTTTATCATTCCATGATTCATGTACACGAATTCTCACTAACCTTCGAAATATCACTTACCACTTTATGTATGGACCGTTCTACGGTCAATCTTTCCTAAAACAAATTTACCAAAATTCTTTATGCATCTACAACTTACAATGAACATAATCTTTTATTACAACTTTATCTGATTTTTACCCAGTTTATAACTACAAAATTGCCAAAACTTAAAACAATCACGGAGATTGCAAACCCTAAAAACAGCCCAAACCCTAAAAGTCACTTACCATCGTATGCATCGATATTTCTACGCTCAAACCTTCTGCAAAAAATTTAGCATAATTTTTTTGCATGTACAACTTGCAATGAACATAAACTTTTATTACAACTTTGTCAAATTCTTTCCCAGACATACAACTACAAAATTACAAAACCTTGCAAAAATCACGAAATTTGAAACCTAACTCCACCAAACCCTAACGCGCGCCGGATCGCAAAGATTCGTGCGGCCGGGTTGATTCGCGCTAGCGCTCGGGCCACGATCGCCGCCTCGGAGGAGGACGCGCGCTGGCCGGGTGATGGCGCTCGGACGGCGGGTCGCGCGGTCGGGAGCGGGCAGCAGCGGGTCGTGCGGATCGGTACCGCGACGACCCGGCGAACAATCCGGTCGTGCGGTACTGCATCGCACGACCGGGACAGTGGCGGCGTGGCGATCCCGCAGCGGAGAGGATCCGCTTTGGAATTGTTTTGCACAGGGGTCAAAAACGGAATTCTTGATGCACAGGGGTCCAACAGTGTCCAAAATTCCACAATGTCACCCTCGTCTATTAACTCTCGTGCATTCATTCATGCACTGCACTGCATTGCTCACCGTCACACCAATGTTAGCAAGAGAGTCAAGATCTGGGACCTGATGAACTCTAGGAAGATAAAAGAGTATGAATATTAAAGTTGTAAGTGGAAAAGGGGAAAGGAATGCATTATGCTTGGCAAAACAGTAGCATGGTGTCTAGCAAAAGTTACAATAAAAAACCAAGAATAAAATGCAGTACTTTCTTCTCTCATCCTCTCTCTCTCCACTTTCACTTTCTCTGTCATGGCACATTCTCTCTCTCTCTCTCTCTCTCTCTCTCTCTCTCTCTCTCTCTCTCTCTCTCTCAATCAGGCAGGCAGGCAGGCTCATCATCATCTCCAGTAGTCTCCACTCTCCAGTAACGGTTGCTGGTGCCTCCTTAACCCCAGCTGCCTTCCTTGCTCGGTTTGGTTCCTGAACACACACCAACGCAACGCACACGCATCCCACAGGAAGCACAAGCAAACAGCAGGAGCTTTGCTTTGCTCTGCTCCCCACAGGAAAGAGACCACACTCACTGCGCAGCTTCCTCTCCTCTCGTCGTCTCGAGGAGGCGCATGGCATGAAGCCAGGTATCGCCCGTCCCGCCCCCGCCAAGAATGAGAGTATCGTACCAGTACAAGAGCCCCACCAACCACACCACCAGCAGCAGGACGACGACGACGAGGAGGAGATGGGAAACTGCGGGACGCGAGAGGAGAATGCCGTCGTCGCTGCGCACGCGCAAGGTATTCTTCCTTTCTTACCTTAGTTGGCCTATCGCTTGGGGATTTTTGGGCAATGTTTGTGTCGGGTCGGTGGCTCTTGGGATCTCGGGTTGGGTGCTTCGAATTGCATCAAAATTTGATCTTGGTGGGTATTTCTCGGTTCCTGGGATCTCTTCTGTTGGTTGGTGGGCTCGGTGCGGAATTGCAAAAAAATGCAATCTTTCCTTCTATTGTGATGGATTCTGGTTTGTTAGGATCTTTGTATTGGTGGTTTTGGATTTTTGGTAGCAAATTAAAAATTTGATTGGGTCTATTCCAAATCGGCATTGCGGAAAGTGGTTTAGATTAAAATCTGATATCAACTTTTGCCCGAAATTTCCCACTTTTTCCCCTGTTAGTCGAGTACGGGATTTTGGTTTGCAATCTGCCTTTGCTCAAATTTCATCCCTTTGTTGGAAGCCTTCATCTCCTCAACTTTTATTTTGATTTTTCTTTTGTTATATTTCTAGGTTGCTGATCTGTGATTGCTTTTCTGCTGCATTTGTTGTCCATGTTGCCGTTCTCTTGTGCTTCCTTATCTTCTCGTCATTTGTATCATAAATTCTGCATGATTGTGTTCATTGGGAAAATTTACAGGCTCTTTATCCAATGGGCCCCGCAATTTCTGTGCTGCCCTTCTCACAGTTGACTTTCAGTTTTGCAGAAAATAAAATCATGATCCTGCAAGTTGAATAAACATAATCTCTTCTAGTAGCTAGTTGCATTTTTAAAGCAATTTGAAGCTTTTTTATTGCATGCAACTGTGCAGTAGATCTGGTCTCCTGGTCCTCTTTACCCCTTACTGTAATCAATTTGCGCATGTATATACTTTTTTTGCTTCACAATCAGAAATATACTGAAGCTATTATTTTAGGGAAAATCTCATTTAATGGATGCTAGCAAGTGCCGGCTCTCATTTCCACTTGTTCTCATGTTACTTTTACAATTTACAGTGTTCCTAAACATGGAAAATTGATACTTCAATGAAATAATGCTGAAAATTCAATATGGTATTCTTTAAAAATTCGATCTGGTAAATTGCCAACTATATACACTTAAACTCATTTCTATACATATGACACGTGAACCCAAGATCATTACAATTTTTCCTAAAATTTGTGGCTTATACTGGCTATGTAAAACTGAGCACGAGAATTCTCTAGTGGCTAGCGTGGGGAGTTTGAGCTTTTATTATTTCATCCTACCAATGTGAGAATTTCTTGTAACCTTAATTTTATTGATGTATAATTTGCAATAACGTGAACTTTTTCTTTATTGTTGTTGCAATGTCATGTTATCAGTTCAGCAGCTCCACTTGTTACAACATCCTGCCAAGAATGCTCTAGCAGATAGGAAACGCAACCACACCTCATCAGATGTAAGTGATCCTTCAACACCTAGGAAAATTGAAGACACTAAGAACATTTCCATATACAACAATGTGATTGCCTTCACATTGTTTGAGCTCGAGACAATCACAAAGAGCTTCCGTGCGGATTATGTTCTTGGTGAAGGAGGCTTTGGGACTGTTTACAAGGGTTATATAGATGAGAATGTCAGGTTGGTCTGAAATCACTGCCTGTTGCGGTCAAGGTGCTCAACAGAGATGGACATCAAGGACACAGAGAATGGCTTGTGAGTTACCAAGTTCACTATTTGTTATGCTCACTAGTGTTCATTATGTACATGGGCATGGGAAAATTAATACAAGAACCTTACTATATCTTAGTTATGCATGTTATCGTGTGATATCTGCATATGCTATGTATGTATGGCATATCACACCTTTTATGCATTTTTTTTGTTTTTGCTAAAGAGTTCTCAATTTGTTTATTGTCTTTTGTTTCTTGGCCAGACCGAGGTTAATTTCCTGGGGCAACTAAGGCATCCAAATCTAGTAAAGTTGATCGGATATTGCTGTGAAGATGACCACAGGCTGCTCGTCTACGAGTTCATGTTTCGAGGAAGTCTAGAAAACCACTTATTTCGAAGTAATAGTTCTACTCGTCGCAACTTGCATGATATCATAACTGATAGTTTCTATGGCGCCATATTTTTATACATTTTCTCCCCTCCCTTTTATCTAATGCCATTGACATTGATAAGAATCCCTTAAGCTGATCATAATGTGGAATGCAGAATTGTGTTGTTTATGTAATAAGTATTGTCGGTGTGACCTAACTTCTTTATCTGCCATATAGCTAGGCATGTTTCCTCTATCTGCTGTGATCTAGAATAGGTTCCAGTTGGCATCTTGTATCAACCTCCAACTTGTTGCAAATGGTTGCTAATAGAATCATTTCAGGAAGATTTCATTTCAACTTAAAATTTATAGGGCTCGAAAATTGTGCACCACAGATTATCCAGTAAACTAGTGATTTCTACATGTAACTTCCAGTGCTGCAAGAATTTGGTCTGTTTGATTTCATTGTGCTATTGTTGGCATTTTTATTTATGAGTTATATCCAAAATTGTAAAAAAAAACTGTTAATAATCCAAACTCTTCTAATTTGCCCATAGGCCATAGCTCAACAACCTGAATGATTTCTTCACTTGGTAAAATGCCTGGTTTGCTTGGTTATGGGTGGTAGCCAGCTGGATACCATCAATTCTATGATTCCCAAGTTGACCTTTTATGCCGTTTTTTTGTTCTCAAGAGACAAATCCAAATCATGTAAACATTGGTTGATAGGAGACATAAACATAATTTCATTTGCCCCACACATTACCACACTTTGCTGTGAATTTCTTCTGCATATTATCGTGGAAGTGTTTTAGTCGTGCTCCTCTAATTCTGGACTATCCTTATTAGTTGCTACAGTGTGTGTGTGTGTGTGTGTGTGTGTGTGTGTGTGTGTGTGTGTGTGTGTGTGTAATGTTTTATAACAAATGTGTAACTTCCCCACTAACAATTTAGAACTGAATGCTTGCTTATTGTGACATTTGTGATATAGAGTGTCCATACTCAGGGGCTATTTCCCTCGATTCATTCATAGAGGAAACTACATGTCGATATTGATTGGCTAAGGCATATGTTGTCTATTAATCAACTATATTTTATTATTTATAAGTTGGAGTCAACTTGTATTTGAGAGGAAAGAAGTTTTGCTGACCCATCTCTTGTTTTTTTCCCTCAGAGACAGCTACTCCGTTACCCTGGGCAACTAGGATGTCTATTGCATTGGGAGCTGCGAAAGGGCTGGCTTGCCTCCACAACGCTGAAAGGCCTGTAATCTACAGAGATTTCAAGACCTCAAATATTCTGCTGGACTCTGTTGAGTGTTCATTACTTGCTCATGCCTTTCTTTTCTTTTCAGTTGTATGCACATCTATTGGGAACACATATATGTTTGACATAATGACATTTTATCTTTTATTTACATTGCCACAGGATTATAGTGCTAAACTGTCCGACTTTGGCCTGGCAAAAGCTGGCCCAGAAGGTGATGAGACCCATGTATCAACACGGGTGATGGGAACATATGGTTATGCTGCCCCTGAATATGTGATGACCGGTACTGTCCTAATTTTGTAAATTTGCTTTGGTAACTAATATTCTTAGAAGATATCAGTAAACTGTTTGGACATGAACTTCTTGATGTCATATTGTCCAGTCAGAAAAGCTACTGCATGCGCTGAGATCACACACATCTCATTTACTACTTGTTTCAGTATGGGAATATTACTTTGTAGCAAAATGTGACCAAACAATATGCAATATATGTTTGTCTGTGCTAATTCTTCTCATGTATATACCTATGAGCAGGTCACTTAACTGCCAGAAGTGATGTCTACAGCTTTGGTGTTGTCCTTCTCGAGCTCTTGACAGGGCGCAAGTCCATCGACAAGTCACGGCCCAGCAGGGAGCACAGCTTGGTTGACTGGGCCCTCCCCAAGCTGAATGACAAGAGGAGGCTTCTCCAAATAATCGACCCAAAACTGGAGGGACAGTATTCAGTTAAAGCTGCTCACAAAGCCTGCAGCCTTGCATACTACTGCTTGAGCCAAAACCCCAAGGCAAGGCCTCTTATAAGCGACGTTGTTGAGACCCTTGAGCCATTGCAGGGCAGCGGTGGAAATGATGGAGCTGTTCGATCTATCGATGTCAGTGGCCTTCCTGACTATAGAGTTCACCGTAAGCTAACGCGGAACAGTGTCCACTGTAGGGCCATTCCAAACCCCAAGTGCTCCCCTGCTGTCCCGGCATGCAGGGTGAGATGAGAGCGTGCTGTGTCAGTGACTGCTGGAATAGGTTCAGTTGTACATTCAAGCCTAAACCGTGGATGGTGTGTGCGTGTGCGCAGCTGCACTGTGTGCGTTTGGGTTCGCCTTTTGCTTTCTCCCCAGTTTTTCAATGTGTAAATTTGATCCGCATGCTGCTGCTTGTAAGGCCCTCTAATTTTCACAGTGGTCTTATGTATCCTTGACTGAGTGAACCCTGCTAAAACCGGCGGGGTTTAACCCTACAAATGAAAGGCTGAACTAAGAGTGGTTGGTTGGTTGGTATGCTGTTGGAGTATGGAAGTGTTGTCACATATTGGAGTTTCTTTTCAGAAATCAGTATGGAATTGCTTCACAAGTTTCTCTTGTTTGATATGCTGTTACAGGCAAGAAGGATCTTGTGATACCTTACAGAGTATTATGTTGTATGACTTCTGAATTCGTTGTGCAATTGTGCTGAGCTCTACTTGCTGATGTTACATTGCCTTTTAAATCTTGTGCTTGCTTCCTGTCGGTCTGGATTGCTGCGAAGCATGACATGTCTGCTCATAGCTGCTATATTATTATTTGAATTGCTGTGAATCATGACATGTCTGCTCATAGCTGCTGTATTATTATTTTTGTTTAACTTGATTTACAATTACATGACTTTTAATGCTAGATTTTATTTTTATCTTTATTTATTTGGTTAATCACAAAATCCAATCAAGTTTCTTAAACAAAAATCAGAAAATTGAAATAACGCCAAAACACATCAAAAGTTTTTAAAAATTTCCGTATTTTCAAACATCCAATTTTTGAAATATTACACCTATTCTTTTGATCATCTATTTTTGTCGTGTGTTTTATAACAGGATCTGATGCTAAAAGGGCCAAGAGGTTGCATTGCAAACCATATTTGTTTGTTGATGTGCAACTGCAAGCTAGTGTTAGTTCCTGCAAACCTAAAGGAAGGTATTCCCTTTATTGACAGAGAGGTGCGCCAATCGCGCTCATTAACAGGCACGCACTTGAGCCTTTTAATCTTCTTTTCTCTTATTCTTTTTTTATTTGTTTTCATTGTGAAAAACTTAAAAATCTAGCTTCTGTATGTGGATTTCTTGAAAGACCAAATATAGCAATAGAGAGAGTGAATATTGCTTTCAAATTTTTTTCTAAGTATTCAACACTCCTTCATTCCAATAGCTACAAAACTATGAATATTGAAATGAGAAACCACCACCAAACAAGCAAAACAACACTATGAAAATTTAGAGAAAAACTAGCGAAATCGGAAGTACCTTTGTTTACACTGCGGACTGCGGTACTTCCAATTTTTAGAAGTACCGTTGTTTGCACTACGGTACTTCTAATTTTCGGAAGCATCATTGTTTGCACTACGTTACTTCTAATTTTCTCAGAGAACAGAAATTTTAGCCCTAGTTCAAAAATGAAAATTGATAGAACTTTTGGCTCGTAGATCCAAATGATATAAAATTTTGCAAGGATCTTCTCTATGTAATCAAGAACCTATTCCATCAAATGATCATAAAAACATGACCAAAGTTTAGACCTTTTTCAGTTTATTGGAAGGTTGCACCAAAACCTAGTCAAAACCCCAAACGGTGAATACATTTGCTCGTGGGTAGAAGATAGCCAAGATAGCTTTAGAAATATTCCCATATATCTCAGCAAGTAAGAATATGAAACAAATCATGTCAAAAATCTTTGGATCAAGATATTGCACTTTGAGGCCAAATCAAGCAAAACCGAGTTTCTCATAAATCTTGCTATCAAAGTGTCTAGATGGATGGAGATGTATTTATAAGAATTATCTCCATCTCTTACACGTTCTTGGTATAGGAACATTACAAGAAGGAAAGAAGAGAGATCAAAACCTACCAAGAGACAAGCACATCAATAAAAGACAAGAGAGACACAAGAATTGCACAATGATTAATGTATTGCTTACTTGAGAAGGTAGATTTTATAGCCGCTCCACCCTAGAGGACAGAGAGCACACAAGGCACTCACTCTCGAACTCTAGCCCTAGAGATGAGAGTACATGAGAGGAATTGGATGGTTAACCAGCCACCGATTCACCTTAGTGATACTGTCCACTATTATAATGGGGAACCGTTAAACCTACACACACGAGTTTTACTCACATAATTTCACTATGCATACTTTTCAAAGTGCATAAGTGTGCATCCGCTACATTCTTAGCCTTGATCCGCCTTGATCGAACCAGCTCCATCTTGACCTAAATCGCTCTCCAACGCATTGTCCATGTGCTGCAGTTTTGATCCAAGATGGTTTCTGGTATTTTGGTCAAACTGTCAAAATACACTTCCTTGACCCGGTCATCATCAACCATTGCAAGCAATCGGCATGCTTGCCATATGTAGGTGCACCACTAGCTTACCATGTGACGCTAAGTCTCTTCCGTTTTGGTTCCACCGAACCACGACTTACTTGGCCCGTGCAAGTCACATGGTGCCATCCCGTCATTCGAACTCACCTTCAACATTTCTACCTTTCTCGTGCCATGCTTGAGCTCACCGTCTTACCCAGCATCCTCGATCGTTCTGGGTCTCAACTCCTTCATAAGTCTAGCCCCGATCCTCACTGTTGACCACAGTTGACTCCAAGCGATCCTGCACATCCAAAGATAGAAAATCGTTTCCGCACACAAGTTCTTCATAACTTGACCTATATTATCTAAGACATGCATCATGCTAGCTTAATCCGATGACCTAGGTCATCTAAACTCGATCCATAGATCAATTCCCCAAACCCTTGTTTTTCTGGGAAGATCAAAAGTATCGTGTCTAACACGTCGGTACTTCCGCACTGCAGTACTACCGTCTTCCAAAACGATACTTTCGCACGCTGAAAACGTCACTTGGAGCTCTTTGGAAAAAAAATGTATCGTAACTCAACTCGGTACTTTCGCCAAATAGTACTACCGCATTTATGCCTGCAGTACTTCCGCAAAGCGGAACTACCCCACTAATACCTGTGGTACTTTCGATTTTCTTGATAATTCCAAAAAAACAGTTCAAATCAAATATAATCTTTGCAAAAACTAATTGACTACTCCATAAATATTGCAATGATTCATCACAACAGTATTATAGATCTTTTTATATAGTCCTTCAGTTTCAGAAGCTTCGTAGGGTACTCCGTTCTGTTACTGAAAGTCTGAAACCACCATGTTATGTTATGTCCATTAGTTTGGTGGTCACAACAGCTGATCCAGAATTTAGTAATTATTATTGTTAGACCACCATATATTGTCCTTTTAGCTACCAATTACTAGTTGATATGCATCTTGGCCAAACCTGGTTAGTCAAAAAGAAAGAGATCGGAGGAAAGGAGGAGAAAGCTCTGTTGTGACGCTGACCGGCCTCGAAATCTTGATTTGATCTGCACTCACCCCTTAGTGATCTGATTTCGGAATATAAAAATGTGCAACTTAATTTATTTACACCTAATTATCGACTAACCATATATGTATGCACGCGTTTCCTTCTAAACTCGCACTAGCTAATTAAGCTCCCCATATTAATGATGATCTCATTCTACATATATATGGAGTTGCCATCTTACCAAACCATTAATTAGTGGAGTATTATTCCTTAGTTAACCCAAAAGGCAACCATATATTGTTTCCCTTTGAGACCCTCTTCCTTCCATTCTCTCCGAGCCAATCCAACCATGGCTAATCCCGCGCCCGCCATCTCCTCACCGTCCTCGCCCTCCTCCTCTCCACCTCCTCCAAGCTGCACAAGGTACGCATCGATCGATCGCATGCATCGTACGTACGTCTTCTCGATCCGCTCCTACTTCGATCCGGTTTGTAGTATCATATCTGCGCGCATGCAGGAGCCAACCAGGCGGAGCTGGGGGGCGGCAAGGCCAGGAGATCGTCAGACTACGTGCCGGTGCGGACGGTGGTGTACCGGTCGGTGGCGCTGCCGGCGACTACTGCGGAGGCGTCGGGTGGAGGAGGAGGAGGAGGGTACGAGCCGTTCGAGCTGTGCAGGGGTTGCCGTTGCTGCTCGGCGTCGAACGCGAGCAGCTGCGTGGACACCCGGTGCTGCTACGCCATCGACTGCGACATCCCCGGCAAGCCCTTCGGCGTCTGCGCCTTCTCGCCACACACCTGCGACTGCGGCGCCGCCAACAACTGCACCCAATCCTAACATCGTTCAGCTCCTGCTGCACGACGTACCTCATCTGATCTTTTGATCGAGGGTTGATTGATTATTAGTTTTGATTGATATGCGTCCAAACTCAGTGGTTTGATGATGCAATTGCAATCCTTACCTTTGTGATCGTCCAGAGACTTTTGCGTCTTTAAGCTGCTGTCATTGCTGTTGACATGTGACCTCGAAGTTTATATAGCGAGTAACATATATCTTTTCGGGAATTTTACAGAGACAAGTAATTGCTGGAGTATGCATTACTAGCTAGAGTTTAACGTTTTAGTTTTGCATTCTTTCGTCAGAGACTTCAATTTAGGGTTTGGTTGCTCGCTGTAGGCGTTGGTGTGTGTGGATTTGGCTGTTCTGGCCTGGCCGGTTTACAGTGCAGGATCGGCGGCTGCTGTACATGTTTGACTCTTGCAAGACAAGAACTAGTACCTAATTAACCTTCTTGTTCTGTATGCCTTTTTTCTTCTCAAAGCACTGGCTGTACGTACGTGCCAATATATAATAAATTGTTCAACTGTGCATGGTCCACGGTTCTGGTGGAAAAGTTGGGCAATCGATTTCGGATGCCTTTGGTTGAGCTTTTGGGAGCTGCTTTTGCTTCCAAAAAGCTAAAAACCAACCAAAGGGGTGGAAATCAGAAGCAGCTACTTTTGGGTAGTACAGTTTTGAAAGCACCTTGGACCCTGCTTTTGGCTTTTGGCTTTCTGCTTTTTGAAATGGTGAAAATAGAGAGCTGTTTCACAGTTGTTTCAAGGAAAATAGAGATAGGAGGTAAGTTTTATACTTGTTTGAACCAAATAGCTTACAGCTTTTCCACAGCCCACAACCTATAGCAGCTTTTCCACAGCCCACAACTCACAGCAGCTTTTTCAGAAGCCACAGTTCAACCAAACACACCCTTCAGCTACTTTGAGGTCCTTTTAGCTGGCAGTCCATTGCATGCTTGGTCTGTTTTCTTGTGGCTACGATTTATGGTTTTTGCTGTAAGGCTTTTAGCTGTTTGTATGAGATATTAGAGAGTAATTGAAATTCACGTGCTGCTTTTGCCGATATAAATGAAGTCGGTACAGTATGTACTACAATTAGCTGGGAGATCCTATCTTGAAAAAATACTCTGTTTAAAAGTTAATTACTGTAGAAAAATTAAAAGCTGAAGTCAAAAGCCACAAAAAAAAACAGACCCTAAGACACAATACTATCTCAGCTCAGCTTATTAGCAACAAAATGGGTCCATTTTGCTAGCTACTAGCACAAGACCACAAGATTATGTTCTCCTCTTGACTGCAGTGAAGTGCAATTGGGCTCTTCCCGACGAATGGAGACTGCGTATTGTATAAAAGAAATTCAGACTGCATAGATGGGTTGGGTTTAATTAAGTGTGCTGCCAAGAGGTCCAAAACCTAATCTAAATAAATAAATGAACTGTACAAGTATCTGAAGCGCACGTGAGGGTCCTTTTCCAGCACGATTAAACGCAAACGAACAAGGTCCTGTTTGGATACGCTTATCTGAGAATCGATTTTAATTTGATCAAGATTTTCTGATAAGTCGCGATCTGAAGAATCTGCGATCTGAATAATCTGAATAATCTCGATGGGGCTTGCGTGCGAGATTTTGGATTCTCGCAAATGCTGATTTTTCCCACCGCGCGGTTGAAAGAATCGAAAAATAATCAAAGCGTTTGGGTGGGATTCTCGCTTAATTCTACCCAGAATCGGATTTTAAGCATATCCAAACAGGGCCCAAGGGACCCATGAGATGATCTGCCACTGTGTCATCTGTCAGGCATGCAATTCGTACACCCTAGAAAAGCATCTCTGTCAGACCCGACCAACCACTACGTTTGGAAATGACCATATCAGAAGTGATGATAAATAATTAATATTTATATTGCTTTAGAATTTGTGTGTATGAAAGTTTCGGTCGATCGCAGTCAAATGTTTTGACTTCGAGTGGTTTTGAGTTGCGAAGAAGAAGCTGATCGAACCAGTCCGATCAGCGAAGACATTCAGGCCATCCAATTTGCATCAAAGTCATTTTAATGGTCCGATCAGCGTCGGAACATTCGGACCAGTCTGATCAGCGAAAATATTCAGACCATCCGATCTTCATCTAAGTCGTTTTAACGGTCCGATCAATGTCGGAACGTACGGGCCAGTCTGAGTGGCTTTGATTAAAGTCCAAAGGTTCTCACTCAGTCCGAAGGGAGTCGGAGGTCCGATCGACTGGTCCAAATGGCTTTGTGTTGGGAGGTCTGATCGACAGGTCCGATCGGGAGGTGTCACGACCACAGCTGAACGTCCACGGCGTTACGACCATAGCTGAACAACTACAGCAAAACGAGTGATTTTGATCATGTTTGACTTCAACCACATCTGAACGACCACGGCATTTTGACTGCGTCTGGCTTTGACCACGGCAACTCGACTATGGCATTCCGACCACGACAGACTTCGACCACGATAGAACAATCACTAAAGGTAATCGTAGCTACAGTATTCTTTTATGGTCGTAGCTATAGTACTTTTTCATGGTCATTGCTACAGTACTCAATAGTCGTAGATTTTACTGGTCGATAGTCGAAGGATTTGCGGTCGATGGTCGTAGACTATGCAGTCGATAGTCGTAGAATTTGCGGTCGATATTCGTAGAATTTGCTAGCAAGAAAACAGAGTAATAGATCAAGCGGTTGGGGTGTCGAGCAGCAGAAGGTTTCAACAACATACGAACTAGTCGCAGAGCAACGCTGAGCGATCGTAATATACATCGAGCCTGTGCACAGTCAAGTGAGCTGTTGAGCGGCGCGTCTTGCGGCCGTATTCTTCTGTAAGTTAGATGATTTTTCTGTTGGTTTAACATTTGTTATCAGGTGCTAAAAAGCAGCGACAATCATTCACCCACCCTGATTGCTATCTTCAATCCTACAGTTTCTTTTATTGAGATAACCCGAGACATCCGTAGTTTTATTAGGTGTGTCTTTTCAGCTGACTTTTAACTTTAGCATGACTATTTGTGTGAATGAACCGAACGCTGATAAACCAATAAACCGTTTCAAAAATAAGCCGCTTCGAAATGACGATAGAGAAGCTATTCTGTTTGTTTGTTCATAGAAAATCATAAGTTATAAGCTGAAAAGAATGAGACCAATGAATCTGGAACTAACAGAAGAGGCAGTAGCTTAATTTGTCTGGCTACTAACCACGCAACATGTTAGCCTTTTTGTGTAGACTCTGCAAAAATTGCAAAACAGTAGTATGCATGCATCGATGGTGCAAATACTATCTTTTCTATTGTTTTTTGATTTAAGAGTGATGGATAGCAACGTGGCAATGGCAAGAGAGTGCACTTCAACAACTACAACAAGTACTAGCTAGTTAACGCAAACCGGAAGGTAAGGATTATAATTAAGTTTGCTTTGCTTTGCCGGTGCACCATGCACGTATGGTACAGTAGGGTACGCACAATTAGACAAGTGGTTCGGATTTGATGCCCAATTAGGCCAAACAAGGGGACATGCAATGCATATGGTTTTAGTTTGGACTGAGGGTTAGGAGAGACATGGCCCAGCAATGCCAATAAGCTTAGCTTAGGAGCTCACTACTAAAAAATTAGTACTAAACATCACATTATAGATGGTTATCTAAAATTATCTGTATTAAATATAATCACATATGATTTTAGTTTAGAGATCGTCTGCGTTGTTGCCAGTGCTAAAAACCGTCTGTGAAAGTGAAATATCATAGACGGTTCGTGGTTAAAATCGTCTGTAAAGTATCACTTACGATTATTAATAAGAACCGTCTGTGAATATTATCAAATATCACAGCTCGGTTGGACTGAAGTAAGCTGGTTTATGGCTGAAATTACTATGTAGCTGATGGTGGCTTATTTGGCGTAACTAAATTTAAAAAAAATAAAAATAGAAAAAAACAGGTTAGCCCATCAGGAACAATGCAAACGAATATGGGGAAAAAAGAACCAACAAGAAAGCTCAAAAAAGCAAAAAAAATAATAGAAAAAGACGAAATTTAGAAATAGTGAAAAATAAGTCAGAAACTAGAAACTCAAACTAAAATGAACGGAGCCTAAATACAGTAGCTTTTCTTGTGTTTGGCCCTGTGCTGTGCTCACCAACCGAATGCAGCCACCAGCCCTTGCATGCAGCCTTGATCGAAGTAATGAAGTGCCAGCACAGCAACCGAGTATACGTTGCCTTTGCTTTGATTTCTTGATTCCATACGTTGAAGGCATTTTGGGTTGGTTCCTTGCATGCACATGCTGACACATACCATCTTCTATAACACAGGCCATTAAGCAAATTTGTACATCAATATCTTCTTTATTCTTTCTCATTACCTTCTAAGACTTTTTCTTGTATAAATCTGAAAACAATTAAATAGCAACTATTATGTAGTATATTATTCTCATATAAATTAAAACTAAACTTAACTAAAAGCGAGTTCACCTGTTAATAAATCTGTTTAGCTCGTGCTTGCATAATCGGTCCAATCGGGATGTTCTCATCCAGGGGCGGAGCCAGGATCCAGACAAAGGGGGGGCCGACCCGTCAAGGCGTCGGCGTCAAGGGCCCTGGGCGTCGTGTGTCGGCAAAATTAATCTCTTCATCTTGAATTCTTGATCAAATGCTAAATGCTTAAATTGAAGGTAAAAATTGAAAAGGAAATTAATCATAGAATTAACAGCGATTTGTGATTTGTGATTGTGAAACAGTGAAAGGGATCAATAAATAAACTACTAAACGTAGTGGACTGGGAAGTGTGGAGACGTACTGTTTGCCTGCTTTGGATCTGTGATTGATCGAATGCTTTGCCGCTTGCCCAGTTGCCCGCTTTGGATGATTGGATCTTTCTGCTCAGGCTCAGCCGGCCGCCCGCCCGCTCGGCACTCGCACTCTGCCTCTGCTCACCTTTGCGCCGGCTTGCCTCTGTACGGCGAGATGGGAGATGGAGATCAGGAGATGGGAGACGAGTCGACAGTGGCAGACTCGCAGCACCCAGCACGCCGCGCGGAGTAGTCGTTCGCATTCACCGATTCACGGAATGTGACTCGTCGGCTTCGTTTCCTTTTTGCATGGGCTGCAATGGGATTGGGATTGGGGGCTTCGTTTCCAATGGCCGCTTCGTTTCCTTTCCGCACGCCCGTACTGAGGACCAATGGGATTGGGGGTCAGTGGACCATTGGGGGCGGACCCACCCGCGCCCTCTCTCCGCCCCTGTTCTCATCATCTTGTACACTTGAAGAGATGGACGATTCACTAGTGTCGATGAGACATTCTAAACACATCTTCACTTTAAGCTTATACAGATCGAGTATGGGCCTGCATATAATTAAATAAAATAGTAGTAGCTCTATATCTCCAAGTATAATAATTAAAGACCCAATTAAATTAGAGTTCACATAAAAATATTTAATACGATTTAGTAATTATTTCTAATTACATAATATAGTAAATTGAAAAGTGCAAGACGTGAGCGTATCCGTATCACCCTCCTACTGTTTTTCTTCTAAAAACAATGACCACAGCTGGCGGAACCTGTTGCTTGGCAAAATCTAGGGTATGACACAGTTCAACCTGAAGTCTAACAGGAGCACAAATCTCGAGGTACGATTTAACGGCTCAAATTCTCATAAAAAATAATAAGAAAATGGCCAGTTCAGCAGTAATTTGGGCCGTCCAAGTGGTATATCAATCCAATTACGCACATTTTTCTGCTAGGAACGCGACACTCTTTTGAGCCCATAGTAGCATGTCAGAAGTAATACTACAATTTGTGTGCACTCAAGCACTGGCTATTGGGCCGAAGAAACAAGAAATATCATGGCCTGCACACCTTTTAACGCTACGATGCCCTTCCTGTTCGTTGTCACTTGTCATCTTAACTGAAACCAGCCAACCAACCACGCAACTGCCCGTCTAGATACTACTGTACATATATTTGTATTTAAAAATATAGTTATATTTATTATACAACTGTGATGTTTATAGTTTAAAATAGAAAAAATCTACTTACCCAGTGAAGTACAGTGGTTAGTCTACTTAACCCCTGAAATATAATAGTAGGTATTGAGCGCCCCTAAACTATGTGAAACCCTCTAAAATACTGCCATAAGATGGTTTTGCCAAGTGGCAAACGACATGGACAATGACATGGCAATGGTTTTAGCTTAACAATTATTTTAAGTAGTGGGGTCCACATGTCATAGAGTCAAGTTTAATTTCCTTTTTAGAAATTTCCTTAGTGGGGCCTTCTTGTCATAGGGAGAAAGAGGGAGATATAGAGGGGTTGTCTTCCTCCTCTAGTTCTAGACAGACAGAGATAACAGATGTGTCTTGGTCTAGGTACGAGAACAGCAATTGGGGTGGCAATGTCCCGTGAATAGGGGAAAAAATGGAATTTTTGCGATGATGTGGAGCCAATGGTGGTGGTGGTTTAGGGAGTGGGGCAGCAAGGAGGTGCCGGTGACGAGTAACAATGGCAGTGGTGGTTTGGCATGGTGGAGGTCGTGCTATGGAGGTTGGGAGGAATAGATACCCATGTCATAATGTAGAACATGGTAAGGGGAAGCTTTGGTGTAAGTCAATTGGATGGAGGCCCCCCGTACAAGACGAACTACGACGACAAAACCCGAACAGAGGCGAGAGAGAAGAAACTTGATTTCTCGGCTATTGTGAGTAAATTTATCAAATTAATTTGGTGGTTTGGATGAAAAGAGAGTGGAACACAAAGTGACGTGAGCGAATGTTAAGGTTGATCACTAATTTACGAGATGCTCCCGGTGGCTGAAGGTAATGGCAGCATGGTGGAGAGAAACTCTCCTTGGGCATCTTGTGTGGAAGAGGGGGCGAGTACATGATAAAGGGGAGTGAGGGGACTAGGTTTTGTACTCTCTTTGTATGTGGGGATAGGAGGAAGGCGACGATGGTGTTCATGGCTGAGCAAGCAACGAGGCATGTTGTGCAAGGCGAGGCACAGACGCGACAGAGCGTTGTGTGGTGGCAATGCAGGAGATGGCACCCTTGCTTCTGTCGAGTCAAGCAAAATAGGTACTCAGGTAGAGCAACAGAGGTGATGCATAGTTGGAGAGAGCGTGGAATGACAGAGGAGGGAGGAGGTTCACTCAATGATATGTGGGCCCCACTTTCGTAATGATTTTTTATCCACTGAGTCATTGCCCTGTCATCATCCACATCATTGCCAGATGGCAAAACTGCTTTAGGGGTATTAAGATGGTTTTGTATAGTTTTGGAGGCACAAACCATACTTAAGGTGGGTAGGTAGACTATTTCTGTAATATAATCCGACCCACCAAAAATTGATAGTGTAAATCTTTCACCTTTTTCACCATTTTTCTGTATTTTAATAATATAATTGATAGAAATACACTCATGCAATCGACAACTATATCCAAGTAAAAGGACATCTTATTCATTCGCTAGAAGTTTGTTCTTCTAATATTTTCCCAAGGGTGCATAATTGGGTTATCATAATCAACACGGAATCTTATGTACGGTTGAATTGGAGGAGTTGTGTTATGCGCCCCAATCCCCCACACATGCACGCACACAAGCGCGCATGCACACACATACCTACTAATATAAAAGAGGAGTTTGTCCGTCATCCTCTACTCCCTCCCTCATACACACAGGGCTTCCCATGCACTTCCTAAAGAACCGGCTCTTAGAGAAAACCAACAAAACTAGGATAACTAACTGACATGTGGGCCAGCTCCTTACCAAGAAACCATAGCCTTCCACCCCTGTTCCCCCCTCTGCTTCCCATTCCCGACCCCTACTACCCCCTGCCACTCTGCTCTAGTGACACCTCCCTACCGATCTCCCCCGCACCCTGTGGCCACCGCATCGCGGGCTCTCAGATCGCCCGCCGTCACCTTCCTTGACTCCGATGTAGTAGCTGCCCACTCCCATATCCCTTTCAGCATCTTCTGATCCAACCGCGTTGCGTGGCATCTCATCAAGCGATTCCCTACCCTGTAATCACCTCGGAATGGGGCGTCACCGCGCCTTGAGGTGAGGCCCTGTATTCGACGACGTGAATTCTGTTGGTCCGATGGTTTCTTTGCCACCGCAGCATCCTAGATTCGTGCCGCCATACCCATGGAAATGCTAGACGGGGGGTATCTGTTTCTTTGTGGTTAGGGCTGGATTTGAGCGATTAGGTGGTTGGGCTGTGGTCTAGGGCCCTTAACAGTGTATTTTTGGGGTCAATTTTTGCTAGGTTTGATGCGTATTTAATCCCAATTGGATGATTGATTGGTTCAAGTTTAGCACTTGTGACGAAAAGTTATCGGTGAGCTTTGCAAACTTACAGAAGTTACTGGCTTTGCTTCAGGGATTATGAGACTAATACTATGGGGATCCTGGAGAAATAGTTTTGTACTATATTTTAGCTTGTTTAGTTTCAACCATCTATGGTTCATAGAAGTAGTGGGGATCATAGTTTGCTGGAGATTATGTTATGATCATGAACATGTAAAGCTTAATTCATTGAAAGGAAAAAAAACTATAGCCATTGAGATGAATGTGGGTTGTGATTGCAACCATTGCCCACATTGCGCAAAAGAGGGCTTTTCTGACTGTGGTTAGCCTACTCGGCAGCAAAACCTTAATGGGTGAGATCGGGTTGAGTTGAGTATTATAAAAGCTTTGTTGTGATCTTCTTGGACAGCACACCTAAGAAAGCGTGTTATACCAGTGACACCACAAAATGGTCATATCATATGGGTAAAGTTATGTAACCTCTGCAGAGTGTAAAACTATTAGAATAGCCATGTTCTCGATTATGGATAATGCTCGATGATTTCACAAGAGGGGTAGAATTTCATAAAACCTTGGTTGGATCTGGAAGGGAGGTGAATGGTTAGTTCACTTGTGATTTATTCAATTCCTTTGACTTACTTATCTACTTATCACTTGTTTTTGAAGTGCAATTTCAATCTATTTATTATATTTACTCTAAATTATTGCTTTCTATAAAATAACCCCCAGTCATCATTTGATGAGCCTTACATCATTATATATTGCGTCTTGTTATAAACAACTTACTGGGTACTCTGTATGCTCATGGCTATATCCTTTGTTGCTCAATTGTTGAAGAAGAATCGTATCGATAGAGGTATTTGAGAAAAGATTCTTCGACGGCTTCACAAATTAGGACTTTGTCTTTGTCGATCGATTGCTTGTGGGCACGTCAAATGGCCACTATATTTACCTTTATTTTTCACTACTCATTTTAAGCCCTTAAAGCTATTAGTTGTAAGCTTGGCTATAAGGTCGCTACTCTGATAATTAATAATATTTGTATCTTTCATAATTATTTGTGATTATGATTGATATTTTATCTATGTTTCCACTATATGTACTAACGTGATTCTGGACTAATGTAGAATACACAGAGAGTCCAGATTTGTATTTTTGGGTCTCGATACTAGATCATCTAGGACTTATGAGCAAGAGAGATTGAGATTTCTCTTTTCTGCCCAGTTTTGGTCATTCTTCACTCAAATGAAAAAAGTCACAACTTTGGCTACGATTCTCTCGATAATTGATTGGAATGATTTTGTAACATCCTAGAAAAAAAAGTACATGCCAAGTTTCAAGTCATTTGGATTATCGAATCAGAAGTTACAAGGTTTTTTGATTTGAAACAGTGCTAAAATTACTGTTTATACATCCGATTTCAATGTTCATCCAATAAGACCAGTTTTACTATTCATATGCCTGATTTC
Source organism: Dendrocalamus sinicus (assembly GCA_036346575.1). NCBI lineage: Eukaryota > Viridiplantae > Streptophyta > Magnoliopsida > Poales > Poaceae > Dendrocalamus > Dendrocalamus sinicus. The sequence continues at coordinate 728,338 of CM070673.1, read as the reverse complement.
ACTGCTTATCCGATCAGACCGGTTTTAGGGAGATGTCTAACCGATGGCACTGGTTTTCTTTCAGAATTTTGGTTTCGTGTTTTGCTAGCTTCTATTTTGGCTTTTATTTCTATTCTCAGTAACTTTGTTGTTATTTGAATGAAGGATCAAGATTAGTTTGGAGAAATTTCGATCGGTACTTTTCAACCCCCTCTAGCCACTATTGTCGGTCCTACAGGTTTAAAATTTTCCATACTTTTCATAGCCCCTAGAATTAATGGATGCTCAGTTATACCAACCAAATAGTCATAAGCCTAGACAACACGCTCTTGCATCATCTACGCAGTAATCTATGCCCAATTTGCTATATATGAAAGATGATCTTATTAGTTAAAGTTGCAACTTGCAAATTAACACGTTCGTTCCATTATTTAACTTGCATCATCTAATTTGAGGCTTAAGCGGCGATCGAATACCAAACCCACCATTAATTTGGCCATTATACTAATCAAATTAAGGAGATGATGATTAGGATCGCAGTGTAAAAGCAGGATCACAAGTGACTAGTTAATCAACTGAATTGTTCAACCTAATCCTGTCATTGTTTGGTTTGGTGTTTATGTTGTCTTAGACTCTAGAGTAATTGATCATGCGTGCAGTGCAGAGTAATGTGAGCAGCTATGAACCTTGTCTCTTTCCCATTGGCCAGACCGAGAAATAAACACAGGGCATGCATGCATTTGGGGTTGTTGTGTTAATCTGGCAAAAGATTCATCAGATGATTCTGTTCTCACTTTGTTCTTCACGAGTCCATGTCTCTTCCCCATGCATGCCAGAGCATCTTAATTTCATCTGACCGGCTGTTTTTCATCAAGTAATAGTGTGTTGGAACGATCGACATACGATCTTCTATTCTACTGCGAGAGTAATATATTGAGTTTCATAAACTAATTATAACAGTTTTCCCAAGAACAACTTAAGCTGATAGAGAAGTAGACAACCTACTAGTATTTCAACCAAAAAAAAGGAGTGTAAAACTGTCAATTGATAAGAAAACTCTTATTAGCTAAGGAGTTTATGCATATATAATTGATCTAAGAGCTCAACTTCTGTTACTTAGTATGAGTTACGATGAAGACTAGCAGACTCTAGTTTCAGATGTACACACATCTTTGATGCAAGTATGTACATGCTGACATTGACAACATGATGGCACTTATATTCGATCTCCACATCTGAAATGGAAGAGAGAATTGTGTTACCATTTATCAATGCCATGTTGCTCAATTTGGAACATGCAGGTAGCAGATGGGAAATATCATGACGGAAGAAGTCATGAAGCTTCATTTTGTAAGCTACAAGCATGGATCGTCGGTGAATTACTAACATAGGCTGGTTGTTGTCAAATAAAGAATCCTTTTGTTCACCTCAATGGAATGTAGTGGGTATTTAGCCCAACGATCAAATCACAGTCCGGTCCAAGGTGAGGATCCTTCCATAGCCAAATTGTCCTCTGTCAGGACATGCTTTTCATAGCTGTATATGCAACTTATTGTTTTCCAAGAGCAAGCAAGAAGTACAAGTAGAGGTGGCAACAGGGCGGGGGTTCTCGGAGATACCCTCTAGTCCCGCTCTGATCCCTACTAGCCAGCCCCACGCTCGGCCCCGACCTCCACGGGGATCCCCGCGGAGGATTTGAAAAATAAGTTAAAATCTTTCTAAAAGTAATAATATGACTTTGTTTGTTAATATATAATTATTGAGGCATACTTTTTTTTTTACAAAATATAGTTTTAAAATATATATATTCTAACATATAGATTTAAGTTTTAATCCAAATATATAAGAAAAGAATACAATCTCCTATATTAAAAAACTATGATCTATTATTTAATTTTTTTTATTTTTACTAGGTTCCATGGGGCCCTGCGGGGAGGACGACCCTCGTCCCCGCATCGCTAGCCTAGTGGGGCCCCGCCCACATCCCCCGTGGAGGGAGAACACCCCTCGCCCTTGCCCCAGCCCCTGATGGGGAAATTCCCTGCGGGGGAAATTGCCACCCCTAAGTACAAGCTCAATGGACCAATGCAAGACCACAGAAATGGAGTAAGTTTTGGTCACTAGTTAGCCATAGAGGGTGCAATAGGAGCATATACGAATGGATATCGCTCGTCTGTATCCTATTCCATATTTTTTCTGAGTCGGATGCGATAATCTGGATACCCATTTCTCCATTCCATATCCGTTCCAAAGCCTTGGCGGTGCCGGACGGAAATTATCCATTTCTTTTGCATCTCTACATAGGACATTAGATAGTAGAGTGCAATTAGAGCTAACATGAAAAGACTAATCGCCGAGATGTTGAAAGAAGAGCACTCAAGATTTTCCACTGTTTAGATGTGATAATAGGTCTATACGTTATCTTATTCTTAAGTGAAGTCACATGAGACTTTCTCATATCACTTGACATGCGAATACATATAGATGGATATCATTCATCTCATATTATATTCTATATTTTTTTCTCGAAATCAGAGTCAAACACGAATAGTATCAAATATTATTTAGCTCTTTCGTACTCGTTCAACGATCCTTCGATTAGACGAACGGATATAAATTATCCGCTCCGTCTGTGTCTAGTCATATATGCATCTCATAAAAGCCCTTGGTTTTGGACTGCTGTTTTGGTTCAACAAGTCGATCGGTGCTACGCATGCATGACGGTGACCCCCCCAGGGACTTGCCCCCTGGACATGCGAATACATACAGATAGACATCACTCATCTTGTATTATATTCTATATTTTTTTTCTCGGAATCGGAATCAAACACGAATAGTACCGGATACCATTCAACTCTTTTGTATTTATTCCATGAGCCTTCGATCGGTTGAACAGACAAAAATTATCCGCTTTTTTATGTCTCTAGTCATATATGCATCTCATAAAAGCCCCTGGTTCTGGACTGCTGTTTTGGTGCAACAGCTCGATGGATGCTACGCATGCATGACGGTGACCCCCCAGGAACTCCACTTCACCCACCCACCGACGCAAAAGAACAATAAAAATTTTGTTCTTTTTTTTTTCCCTGCGGCATCTTGGGCTTTAACAATTGCACGGGTGATTATTCCAAGTGATTACGGATTAGCATCTCTACTGGGCACTCAGGGCAGCGTGCTTGGGGAAATAATGGGATGCATGTTGAGACAATGGCCACAACAACAATGGAGGGCATGCACCCTACTACGAACGAGTGCCATAGGCTATAATATATGTGTCCTTTAGGAAGATGGATAGATGATGCGTCAGTGAGGTTACAACTTGCAAGTGCATTTCACTGTGTCAGTGACGGAGCTAAAATTTGATTACGCCTCGGGCTCAATGGTGGAATGATCTAAACTATCTGAGCTGGACTACGAAAATGTTATCCAGACTAGATTAAATTTACCCGAACTATACACTAGATGTTTTATCACACCCTGTGTTGAAGCCAAGCCTACCCTATCTGAGATGTGGCTCCGCTTCTGCACTATGTCATTACTTTGATCAAACAAAGTGGCATCAAAACCAAAGCGAAGGACACGCGCGTCGTAGGATACAGCGAGCCAATCGCCAAGTGACCGAGTGATCAGTATATATATAAGATCAGTTGAGCATCACAGCACCAATCAAGAAACACTCACGGCCTCCACGATCGCATCGACCCTGGCCAGCATCATGTGTCGGATACACCCTAGTAGCTCCGAGATCAGTCTTCCAGATGGCGGCGCCTCGGCGACAGCGGCATCGGCATCGGCGGCGGTGTACACGGTGTGGAAGAGGTCCAGCATGGGCTTCCAGGGCACCGACGGCTTCTCCGTCTACGACGCCGCCGGCCGCCTGGCCTTCCGCGTCGACAACTACTCCCGCCGGCGCAAGCTCTTCGCCGGCGAGCTGCTGCTCATGGATGGCCACGGCTCGCCTCTCCTGGCCCTCAGGCCGCAGGTGACGATCGATTCCAGATTAACTGCATCTAATTCATGTTCCGATACAGTAGCATGCATGCAGTAACATTTAGATGTCCTTGTAGTGTTGCGTGCTAATAATCTTGTTACGTTACAGCCGATCGAAGAATTCATTCAACAAGTTCCGGCCATCATCGTACGTAGAATCACATTCTTGTTGCAATATTTTCCAACACGCATATCACGGTTTTTTGAGATCGCGGAATGTGCATTAGGTTCCAGAGTACACACCCCCAGCGATGCAATGCAACCAAAACGTCAGTAAGTTCGCAGAATCCGCGAGACTGAAATATTTTCGTTGTTTCCCAAGATAATTCGCTAAATCGGAAGTACATGTTTGTCTTGTCTATTTGTCTTGGTACTAGTAGAAAGATTTGATAGCTCACCAGAAAGATCCAGGAGCCACGACAATTTTTACGGAAAATGCGATTAACTACCTCTATTAACAAGCATACATGATACATCTAGGGAAAAAACACAAACCCAAAAACTAGCGGACAAAATGAGCTCAGCAAAGACAAAATGCTTTGCTTTCCGTGTTTGAGCCTCGGTTATTTTCTTTGAGAGTTTGCTACAGAAGAGCAGAATTAAAAAATCAAAATACAAAAGTACTATAGAAGCGTTAGTTTCTCCCTAGTTCGTTTCCTTTCTGATAGCAGTTTTCTCCTAGTTGCACTTAGTACAACAGATTGACAGAAGCATCGGTTTCTGACCAAGAAAATCACTAGAACTAGTGGGAGCAAGAACTGAGAAAGTTCCCTTTTTTTCTGTTGTAACAGATCATCAGCATGCACGACCAATGGAATTGTTACAGGCCATCAGAAGAAGGCCAAGGCAAGAGGACGAGATCACAGCAACTCTTCTCAATGAGAAAATGCTCAGTTTTGCAAAGCTGTCGTGAAGCAGAAGTGCACATGTCAGGATGTTCCGCTACATCAGACCATACTGGTCATGCTCCCAGCTTCTGGATTGAGGGCTGTTTCAGGAGAAGAAGCTGCAAGATCCGCAAAAGCGACGGCGAGGAGGTGGCAAGGATAACGAGGAAGAAGTCTGTAGCAGCACCTAAGTCTCTGACGTTTGGTGAAGACGTGTTCAGCCTTATGGTCCAACCGAACGTAGATTGTACGATGATCATGGCTTTCGTCGTCGTTCTGGACAGGATCTGCTGGAGGCCATACATGCCTTTAATGTGTTCTTCATAGTTCATGGTGAATAACATCTATTTGACACCTTCTAAAATAGATGTTTCAATTCAACTGGCAGTCGCTGAAGTGAAGAAGCCAGTAGAGAATATAGTTTGTTAATTGCAGTTGTAAATTGAGTGAACCTAACGTGTAACTTGTAAGCAAAAGATCATGGTCATCTTTTCGTATTTTCAGATTGAACCAAAATTTGACATTGCAATGCATAATGAAATCCCATAATGTAAATTTCAGGGGAAGCCTGAGGGTGTCTCCTTATCCTCAGGTTAAAAAAAAAGGCAATCACAATTTGACTAGGAACAATCGGAATAAAAAGAATAAACCCAATAGATAGCTCTTTTGCTTGCTCTTGCAACTTGAAATGCTTGTTTTCTTTCCCATGTGCTTCCATTAATCTACTACTTACAAACTCTTGAGCTGTTCCCAATTGTTTTTACAGGGAAGTATCTTGTTAGTGGTTTCCACCTAGAAGCACCATCAGAACAAGTACTATGCATGCATGCCAAGGACAATGCAAAAGACAAAATGGCCATAGTTTGTCGAATCATAAAGAGAAATCTGAAATAGAATAGATTTAAGATCTAATCAGTGACTTCAGCTATCTTTGGCAATATAAAGCGAGTTGAGTGTTCACATTGAAGACGAAGCAAAACCAGTTCCCGCTTTATGTCATCCATGCTTATTTCATCTATTAAGATCCGCAATCCCCGTCAGGACTCAGAAGATATTGGAAATATACTGCAAAAAGAACATATTGTGTTCAGTGCACCGAGAAAACTGTCTATATCAAAATATCAGAAGAATCAAGAACATAGTACTTTTTCATGGTCGTAGCTACAGTTCCTTATCTATAATCCTAGCTACAATAACCGGTCGATAGTCGCAGACTTTTCTGGTCAATACTCGATAGTCGTAGTCTTTTGTGGTCGATACTCAATACTCATCTACTTTACTGATCATACTTGATACTCGTAGATTTTACTGGTCAGCTCTCGATAGTCGAAGACTTTGTGATTGGTAGTCATAGACTTTACTGGTCGGTGGTCTTAGACTTTGTGATCGGTAGTCGTAGACTTTGTGATCGGTAGTCGTAGACTTTGTGATCGGTAGTCGTAGACTTTGTAGTCAAAAGTCGAAGACTTTGTGATCGGTTTTCGTAGGCTTCATGGTTTGTACTCATAGACTTCATGGTTGGTACGAATGCTTTAACTCTTGTTATCTTCAAGTATTTCAAGTATTCGTGTTAGGCCAACGGTAGGACTAGCTAATGGTGATTGGTGAATAGTGCTCGAAAGATTTGGTACTCGGAAGATAGAAGTACTCCTGGTGAAATGGTCGTGGTACTTGGTAGTCGGAAGGATTCGGTACTCGGTAGTCAGAAGGACTCAGCACGCGATAGTCGTGGTGTTTGTGATCATGGTCAGTGATCGGTTGTCGTAGATGTTATGATTGGTAGTCGAAGCGATCGGTACTTGGTGGTCAATACTCGATATTGGTGGTCAATACTCGATAGATTTGTGGTCGGTAGCGATACTTGTTATTCCCGAGTATATTGAGCGATGGTGTTTTCCTGTACTTATGTTTGAGTACTCGGTGTGCTAGCGACGGTCTTGCATAGTGGTTGTAACCAACCATAATGTATAGTCCAAGGCTGAATTTTGGATAGCGATAGAGTTAGTGATCGTAATGAGTTGTCTGAAGCGGTTTTCTAGATAGCGATAGAAAGTGCGGTTGTGGACGACCTAGTTGGTGCTCGTGGATGGTTTGGTTCTTGTCTATGGTTAGACGAGGGTGTGTTTCGCGTGTGTGTGTGCTGATGACGATCAAGTTGTGGAGAATTTGTGTCGGGAAAACTTTCTTTGGTCTTTGCAGCAAAAGGTTGAGCAGCAGAAGGTTTCAACTACGTACAAATCGGATGCAGAGCAACGCTGAGTAGTCGTAAGCTCCATCGGGCCCATGCACATGGTCGAGCATCTTGCTGTCTAATTCCACGTCTATAAGTTAGATTATTTTTCTGTTGGTTTGAGATTTGTTTTCAGGTACCAAAAAGCGATAACAATCATTCAACCCCCTTCTGATTGCTATCTTTGATCCTATAGAACTCGCCTTCAATATTTCCAACCTTTCTCGTGCCATGCTTAAACTCATCATCTCACCCGACATTCTTGATCGTTTTGGGCTTCAGCTCCTCCATGAGCCTAGCACTAATCCTCACCGTTGACCGCGGTTGACTCTAAGCGACCATACACATCCAAAGACAAATAAATCATTTTCAAGCATAAGTTCTTCACAACTTGACCCACATTAGTCAAAACATGCTTAATGCAATAATAATACATCGACCTATGTGAACCCAAATCATCCCATGACTCAATTTCCCAAAATCCTCAATTTCTGCGAAAATCAGTAGTACCGCACGCAATATGTCGATACTACCACTCCCCAAACCGATACTACAACACCTCGCACTGGACCTCTTTGGAAATTAACTACCGTCAACTAGAAATCAGAACTACTATTTTGCGGCATGACCGCTGACACAACAGCGGTATTACCGATTTCCCTAAAGAATTTATAAAACAGTCCAGACAAAATGCGATCTTTGCAAACTCACTTAATCACCCCACGAAACTTACAATGGTTCATCACAACATTAATCTAAACCTTCTCATATGGTCTCTCAAATATAGAGCCTATGCTTTTAGGCTACGGTTTATGGTTTTGTGCTGAAATTTTTGGCTTTTGGCTGTTCGCAAGAGACAGTATGAGAGAGAGAAATTGAGTCGAAGAGTATCAGCCAGGTAGATTTTTGGCAATTCTGCAGAAACTGTTGTTTCAGTTCAAAATACGCATAATTTGACCTCAGAATGCATATTTCAGTGAAGACATTCAGGAGAAAATGACATGCACGGATGCACCTGCTATAGTGAATACTTGAAAAGCAGTTGCTTTTGCAATGCGTCTAGTGTTTCTATTCCAGCGAGCAATGGCAACAACCCAACAAACAATAGCATCTCATCTGCACTCAAGCGACCGCTTGTTGGCAGGACACACGACTACAACAGAAAATTCCTTGGTGCCTTTGCATATATACACAATAATTCTGTTCAGGGTATCCTATCACGTCAATGGCCTCCAACCAGGGGCATCCAATGAAACTCGTGATACCAAGCGCAATACAAAAGATGAAAGTGACCGAAGTTGCTCAAATTCCAGAGGCAAAATCAGCAAAAGGTCATTTAGATCTAATCAGGCACTTGAGCTATCTTCTGCGACGTGTAAAGCAAGGCCAAGTATTGGCATTCAAGACTAAGCAAAACCAGTACAATCTTTACGTTACTGAGATCCAGAGTTTCTCCAGCACAAATTTTCAAAAACGTTAAGAGTAAAAAAGGATATAAAGCTAGAAAATGGGATGTTTGCAGGTCAATTATTAACATATTTATGTTGTCAAGAAGTTAATATCAGAGCGGGCATTGGCATGGAATGATGTCAAGCCAGAAAAATTGCCGCAAATAGTCAGTAGTCTTGTATTAACGAGTAAGGTCAACTAATGGCATGCTGGCTGATTGCAAAAATGAAGGGAAAAAAACATGCTTATAAACAATTTATGCCATGAATCAATTCGTCTTGCCAATATGCAAGCCTAGCTTTTCGTATATTCTATAATCTTCACAAGATCTGCAGAATCTTACATGTTTGCATCACAGCTTGGTCCAATTAAAAAATGTGTTCCATATTTTAGAAATAGAACATGAATTCGGTGTCCAGGGGAACTAGCGTCCCTGTTAGCCATTTCAACGTGATGCAATGTTTCAAAAATCCAACAAAAAAATTCATGGATATAGTTCACATAGAATTATGTGAACCTATAAAATTTCAAATTCAAGACCCCGTTCGTTTTGGCTTTTTGTGGCTTTTGGGTTCGGCTTCTCCAAAAACCAAAACAAATAGGGTGGCTTTTCCAAATGGCTTTGTGAGCTCAAAAGCGTATGCGTCGTCCGCATCGACAGCTCCACTATCCACCGCCGTCTCGAAAAACGCAGCCAAAAGCCATTAGCTTTAGCCAAAAGCTATCAGCCTCAGCCCAAAAGAATAGGGCCAAATTCATCTCTGGTATCAAGAACAAAAAAGACAAGTTTGTCTTTATCGTTTCTTGATACTAGGGATGAATTTGAAAACGAAATTTTACAGGTTCACACAACTTTATGTGTAGTGCATCCATGATTTTTTTGGTATTTTTCAAACACTGCATCATGGTGAAATCGCTAATAGGGGAAGTGGGTTCCCATGGACAAGAGTGAAGTTTCTTTCGAAGATATTACCTTAGGCTGTTAGGCACTAGGGCTGGTGTCTGTAGTTATGGGCGCAGCTCATATTAACAGATTTCATCATTCATGTCATAATCATATAGCATTTGACAACAAATAACGCTCCATACCTAGCATGCTATTGCGTAGCCATTCAAGAAATGCCTAAACTCCAGGTATCATTTTGTTAAAATTCAGCCAATATCTTCTGTAACTCATAAAATGAATTCTTTGTCCACAATACTTTTTCCTAATTTGTAAGATTTAGAACCTTACACCTTACAAACTCAGAAACAAGTCAGGCATTGTAAGGAATAAGGATTATCTATGGGTTTTTGTGCCCTGCTTGAGATCACTAAACCATCAGTACCCATAAGGCCATAACTAATGTCTGCCTAATTTAAAAAGGAAAAAAGAAAGGTACCCTTTCACAGTTTCACTACAGTCCACATAAAAATATATTTCTTCCAACAAACAACTGTTGTCCCATACTTACATAACAAACAAGTAAACAGCTGCACAAATTTAGATTGGACACCACCAGGATAATGGAAAATAAGAACTCCATTACCACAATGCAGAACAAGCAGTCATAAAGCTTATTACTGGGAAAGCAGCAAGTGAAAATTGGAGAGAAGTTTATTAGAAATACATCTAGGAGAAAAGAGCACGGTACTCGTTGGCCTCATGAGCTAGTTCCTCCATGGTTCTATCTTTTCTCTCTATGTCCAGGTCAAGCTTTTCCTTCAATTCTTTCTCTTTCACGTCAATCTGTTACAAAGCAACATGGTAAGCTTTATGTGAAAAAATAGTAAATGAAATTATTGGATGGCAAAGAAGGTCACAAACCGCATCATATATTTCGTCATTTTTTTTCAAAATCTCCTTTCTTCCTTGGGATGACGTGGATGTGGACATGTGGAACTGTTTGGCCAGCTTGAGGACCATCCTGATAAGGACAAATAGCAATCATTCAAGAACTACTTCTTAGTCCATGGATTATCAAAAGGTAAACGTGAACAAGGAAATCAAAGGTGGAACTAGTGTAAAAGAGCAAAGAGCAGCTAGCAAGCCTCATATGGCAGTGTAAAATGTAATTTTGGTGATTTAGCCTATTCTATTTTGTTTTGGATCCCAATAGCAAAATCGACACAGTATGGCCTTTTAAATTGTATGAATGAATTGTATGAAATTTGGAAGCATGAGATATTCATTACATGAATATATAGACTTTACCTGAATCGTAAATGTAAGTGAAGAAGCTTTGTGGTACTGCTCAAGCCGTACACCAACTTCCTTTGCGGTAACCCATAAATCGCTAGTCTCATCAGAACTTAGATCAGCAAAACGTTTCACTTCGCGCTTGGGACACTCAAGGACATGTATGTATTGTCAAGGAAAAATGATGTATATGATCTCTCAACATATCAAACTTCAAACCGTAAGGAGATGTCTTATACTTCAAATTATGAAAGCTGTGAACCACAGGACAACAAGGGGCAACATATCACTACCTCAAGTAAAATTTGTATACCATAAGTAGCTATAAGCCTATAACTAATGGTAAAATGTTGAAGTATGAGTAGATTGCCCGCATTTCGTTAGCAACATAAGCTTTCGGGTGAAATTGTTGGTGCATGAAATTTAACAGTAAATACAATTTTCATGACAAGATGAAGACCAATTGATCATGATGCCATCAGGTATGAAACAAACTCCAACAAGGGAAGATTCAACTATTTTTATGACCATTTACTTCTATGAATACCTAATTCTAGCATAATTCTCGTCATACTTGATATTCAGATTTATAATAGCCATGCGTATTTGCAGATCAGTACAAAAGGAGAGAGAAACGATACATACTGTATAATTTTTCTTTTATCAAATTCCAATCTTCATTTTCAACTGCATGTGTATGGACACTCTTCAATAGTCGTAATAAGGTGTAAACACCAAAGAGAAGAAAAGTTTATTAATAGTCTGACAAAACCAGGAGTCCATGTATCAGATATTCCATTATCAATTAACTGTAAATCTCAGCAAGACCTTTGCCAAAATGAAGGATATGACCTGCAGAGTAAGATTGGCAGAGGTTAATACAGAATAGCTCGAATACACAATGTATAAAGTCGTGATCACAAATAGCTACTACATGACCAACTGGTACAACAGTAGCACAATTCTATCATTTGTGCTCTAAATGCACCCACCGCAACTCCTAGTTATTGTCTAGAGAAATTCTTGAATGGAATTACTGGTGAAATGGTACTCACATGAATTTGTTAAATATAACAAAGAGAGTAATGGCACTCAACAAACTTCGATTTTGAACTATATCTGAATCCAATTGAAGATGTTTTAAGTAGAAGATCCAAGATCAGACTCCCACGTAAATGCAAAGCTAGATACACATGTTAATCAAACAAATCCTCCGTCCATCAACATAGTTGCTTTGTATAGACGATTTAAATGTGAATGAATGGAATGGGGCAGGAATTGTTCGAACAGCGAATTCAAATGATTTATACTCGTAAGAATTGCATATGAAGGGATGTATTTACAGTCCTCCTTCCAGGGAAAAATGTGAGCCAGGGTTACTAATAGTCAGTTCCCTACCAAGTTTGTTCCTTTTCTTTTCTTTGTTTTTTTAGAACTCAACGGTGGGCAAAAGCGCCCACCTGAGCCTCAATTGATCAAAAAATAAATAAATTCTGGTCAGTGATGGGAATCTGAAGTGTGATTGGGTTATCTATCATGAACTACATTTGCATCGCAAGATCTTTTTTTTTTCACGATTCCAATTTATCATGCAATTTCCCCAACCATACTATCATACTGAGCTCGGGATGGCAGAGTGGCAGCGGCTAGCAGATCAGATACAGAGATACTGGAAATCAGGGGCGGACCTGCCCTTCGGGCGAGCCCGGGCGGCCGCCCGAGCTCCCCGCCGGCCGCCCCCGGCGCGGGGTGTAGAGTGTCTGCTATCACGATAGAAATTGGCTTATTTAGTCTCTTCTGTGTCAAACATAGGATATCTATTCACAGGCTGCTGCTGTCATTCTATTATCATTCAGTAGAAAAGTAACGGAATAAAAAGAAGAGAAATTTACTGCCTGTCTATTTGCTTACTCCATTAGGCTTGGTAGTACTCGGCCCCAGCTTACATATTTCTTTTGAGCAAAAATGAAATTGAAACACTTACACTAATTTGGCAAAATTTAGTCTCTAGCCAAAATTTCTTCTTTAGTTCAATCATAGCTGAAAACATCTTATTTAATTGTTCTTCATGCCAGCATTATGTAGCATAGCCAGTCACATTACCAATTGCTGCACCAATTTTGTGATTCGCCTGCATACATGATATTTACATCAACATCACTAGGTCACTAGCTAAAGATGAGTCAAGTATATCAGAAATCTAGGCAAGAGCAGCTGAAATTAGTTGGGAACATCACAGATTTACAGGTTTAGGCCAAACATTGGGCTCTACGATCCTTTGTTGCTTGTTGCTTCCTCTTTTTTGCTCCCGCTTTCAGTAGTGTGACCTTCCGGGGATGAGTGTTTGATAGATCATAAGGTCGACTTCTGCAGTTCTGCTTCCGAAGATATTTATTTTGCTGGACCTTCTAAGGTTAAGCTGGATTTTATGTGCTAAAACTCAAGCTGAATGGTGATAAGATGTCCGATGATTGGTTTAATAACTTGATGGTGTGCTATATCGAGCGAGAGATATTCAAAGGACTTGATCGTGAAAAAAAAATCAAGAAACGATTTCAAAATATGAAAACTCGAAGAGTGAAAATGTCTCGTTCTCCTAGACGTACTTAGTTATTTACTGGTATATTGTTTGTCTTCTTTTTTATTGCATCTTTTATATTCTTATCGAATTGTGATACTACTGATTTATTTATCTTTCACAATTGACAGGTTGTTTCTTTTACAGCTCATCTACAATTGTAGATTAAGTTTCATTAGTGAGGTATTTTTCATTGTCCTTCCGTTATCTATATATGTTAACATGCGAATTGTAGTTGTTTTTATTTCGTATCACATACTTTTATTAGTATGATTGCAACATAATTTGATCATGGATTATTTTGCTTTTGGGTACTACTGTTTATTTCACGCTTCCGACTTAAGTCTACCTAATTTTTTTTCCTAAGTTTGCCACTCGACTTCGCCCTACCTAGATTTATTTCCTGGGTCCGCCACTGCTGGAAATTGATCAATGGAAGGTGCAAGGAGAAGGGAAATAGCATATAAGGTTACCAGGGAGGGAGGAGGGGGCGGAGGTTGGCCATGTCGTAGGAGAGGGGCGTGGAGTGGAAGACCACCCTCGCATCGATCCTGTAAGGCCCGAACTTGTACTGCGCGTCCATCTCCGAGGGTGATGGCGGCGAAGAGGAGGAGGCGATGGCACGCGGGAGCAGCAAGAGCCGAAGGCTGCGAGGAGGCGGCGGAGTGAGGAAAGCACGCGAGCGCAGGACGGAGAACCCAAGCATCAGCACGGAGCCGGAGAGGAGAGGACGACGAGCCACGGACACACTTGCAAATTAGGCCCTGCATTTTTTAGAAGGCCCATCTGAGCCCATTTTGGAATTTTTTTTCTTTGGCCCCTGATGCCCTTTTTTTTTGCAAATATGACCTCCTATACATGTTTTTTTGCGGATATGGCTCATTCCCAAACGCAGATGAACTGGCATGTGGCCAGGGAGCGCACTTCATGTGCCCGGAGAGCACATGAGATGCTACGTATCAACTATCTATTCATCCGCGCTTGAGAGGAGATCAAATCTGTAAAAAAATTGTGAGCCATATTTCATTACTATTGTAAAAGAACGAGTTGGTGGTCGTACGTCTATTCTCCTCCAACCGCTCTATTTCTTTAATTTCTCATCACTCTCCACTTTCTAACCGCTCAGAGTAACTCTTTTCCATAGCATGATTCTCTATACATCTAATAAATTCCGTTGCGCACGGGCATGTAACTAGTATATTAAAAAAAAAGTGACGCCGAGGGGTAACAAAAGGAAACAATTCCCCATTTTGACGGTAGTCAGCAAAGTCGAGGAGAATGTGACTGTCACTTTGACTTTAAAAGATTCTTAACCGTGGAATACAAAAAAGAATAGTATAGATTAGATTTGATGCTACAATACTGAGCTACAGTGCTTGCTACATCGTCTTCGCCCTTTATTTTCTGATCCGATAGCTACAAAAGCAAGATCACGGTATGGTAGCACCGTGACTGCTTCGCAAAGTCAAAGAGAATCTCGTTCCAGTTTGTGAAGGTGGACCAGTGGGCTCTGCCAATTTCCAAAACTTGGCGATGCATGCGTGCAGCTTGTATTCTTTCGAATATACCTGATGATTTATGATTGTTCCTGATAATCTTTGTCAATAGCATGTGCGTTTATGTGAACGAACCAAATACTAATAAATCGCTTCAAAAAGACTATCCTGATAAGTCATTTCGAAACGGCATTATTCTCTTTTTTTATTCAAAGGAAGTCATAAGATATAAGTTGAAAAGGACTTACCTTCCAATTGATTTGCTGTCAAAAGTGGATAGAGCTGATAAGTACTCCTGATGAGTAAGCTCAAGAAAGCAGTTTGACTTTGCTCCCACCTAAATACTGTATGAAGCATGGTGCACCATCCACCACCTCAAGGCATGAGCCATGGAAATCCCGTGCAAAGTGTGCATATGTAGTGTAGTTTGATCCAAGTTATCGATCCTCTCCCACTTGCATGCAAGAAAGGCTCAACACAAGGCTCAGCATATGTAGTGTAGTACGTTTGTGACTTGTGACCAAAAAAGCGTCACCTGATATCTGATGATTTATGATTGTTTTTGATGAGTTTTGTCAATAGTATGAACGTTTATGCGAACGAACCAAATACTAATAGATCGCTTTTAAAAAGACTATAAATTATTTTAAAACGACAGCGAAGACATTATCCTTTTTTTTTATTCAAAGGAAGTCATAGTAGCATGCAAGAAAAGCTCAATACAAGAGCAGAATTCACAAGAGCACGTAGTACGTTCGTGACCGAAAAATTAAAGTGTCACTTGGCATAATGGCATTGTTTGTTTGGTGAGTTGACAATAACCAGGTTGCATGTCATGCCACATTAGAGTAAAAATATATCAATATATCAATAACCAGGTTGCATGTCATGCCACATTAGTTAAGTTAGGGTTAAAATATATCAATAGAGTATTTTTTTTAAGAAAGGGTCTACTAGTTAATTATAGTACATATTGTGCCGACTTCATTTATATTAGCAAAAACCCTACGTGAGTTTTTATTATTCTGTAATCTCTCGCACGAACAGCCCAAAAGCCACAAGCCGCAGCCAAAAACTATAAGTTTCAGCTAAAAAGAACAGACCCATATAGCATTGTAAGCATTTCTATTTGAATGGGAGAATAAAAGAAGAGAAACGCAAAGCGTCGCAAGCAGTTGCGCGACACCAAAAACTCTGTTCCGCGTTCTTCCTCCTGTGATAGCGTGCGCCGACAAAGTAAGTGTGTGTGATCCTGGTCTTTGTGCCAACAGCTTCCCACGTCGGCGTTGTTCGGACTGTGCGAAGCAGTGACAGCACTGGCTGTTCCCTGCCAAAGTTACATGGACGCACACATGTCTACTGAATGTCCACATTCACCAGCTCCTACATAGCTTGGACAAGCAAGCAGAGCAATTCCTGACACCTTTCGCTTCGCTTTGGTGCATGCATGCATGTGTGCAGAATACTGTGTGCTAACCGGGAAACGATCGAGGAAGAACAGTTGATGCAATTGGATGGATATGCTGTGTCTGTTTGCTTTGTTGTGAGGAACAGTGCGCAGGATAGTTTTGCTGCTTACCAGTGATCTGGTATCACTGTCAGATGTAGACAATGCCAAGATTGGGCAGCTCTTTGTTTCCGGTTGCAGTCTGGCCAGGGGACAGCTCCCCGTGCAAATTAATCTCCTGCAAAACTTTGTGTATCACTTGACATGTGGCAAACCATCTCATGCTTTCGATCGCCTACAAATGTTTGCAGCAGCGTACGTGGTGCTGCACGCGGCATGTGGACTTGTGGAGATGAGATACTTCTTATTTCATTCATGTCATGTATTATGCATGTGTATATGCACTAGTTAAAGAAAAATAATACTAGACACTGTAATGGTCATTTCTTCAGTAGTGATGTCAATCGATCTGGCGTCGCATGCCTGCCTTTGCGTAGTGGATGCATGAAATAGCTGCAGGTCGATTTGTTACTCGAAAGCCAGCATCGATCGATCTCCAATGCACATGCAGTTGAGTGTGCAGCAAGTAGTATTAGACGCACGCACTCTTGTTGAGGTGATAAGATAAAAGCATGCACAATCCATCGATCTCCATCTCCAGGTTCCAGAAAGAATCAAGGATCGATCGCTGCATCGATGTTAACTAGAACTTAGTATACGTCCTCTTTTATATATTCGCCTGTATCAACTTCGGAACAGATATGTACTTTATATTTATACAGGAGCTAGCGAAGTGTAGTGTACTGCATTCCTTTTTTTCTTAATATTTTTTATTTTTTAGAGTCTTCGAAATACAATTTTAATCGTTACTTTTATTAATTTTACACTAAGATATACTAATAAAATTATAATATTATAAAATTATTTTTAATGATAAATCTAATGATATAATTGTAATTTACATTTATTAATTATCAAACTTTAAAAATTTTGAAAAGTTGGACAGCATAAATTCTATAAAATCTAAGTACAAAAAGGTCGAGGGACATGTCTCCTCTGAGTTAGTTGACGATCGAGGCGATGGCGGTCGCATCATGCAATGTAACGCCCCATTTCGAGAGGCGATGCGGAACATCATAACCGCATTTGGATGTACAGTTATGACATTCTAGGGTTACATGTGATCATCATAACAACACCACTTACATAAACGTACCAACTTTATTACATTATTATATTGTTGTTAAGGTACACAATGCGCATAAGCCCATACACTACCACATACACACAAAAGGATCGACGGCTGGCGTGGCTAAAACCTAAGCCCAATCTTCCTCAAAGTAGACCGGTTCTTCGGAGCGTCTTCTTCTATCACGTCATCTTGCCAAGATTGGCTTTACGTTGATGATGTTTAGCAAATCATGAGTACCACTGCACCCGGAAGTCACGAGGTAAACCACGGTTTACTATATGCATGGTGTTTCAAGGATGGGAGTATATTGGTTGTATTACAGGGGTGGATGCAGTTTTATTTGTAAGCAAGTAAAACTTGAAGATGTTTGCTCCTTAAGATCAGGGGTTTTGATTAACAGAATCAGTTCATCAGTTATCACATTCAATCATCTCCAATCCTACTTATGCCTCGTTATTGGAATCACCCAATTAATATAGCTTCATTAACCGGAAGCACGGCGTATTCGAATACCATTTGTTACACTCTGCAGAGTTGCTCAACTTTACCCACACGATCCCTTAACTCCCGCGACAGAGTTAAGAAAGCCAGGTCGGTTCACTGCTCCCTTCTTTATATAGACTCTACCCGATAGCATCACTCAGTCACGGCCACAATTGCACATATACTCTTCTCTAGCCGTTTGTGAGTGAATACTACCGTTGTTAGGTACCCGCAGCATACCTAACTCCCCGTCTACCTGTCATCACAGCCTATAGAGTTTCAATTGAATGGAGCAGCTACTAGACCAGTGTTGACAAGTCAACTCCTGTGGCCTGAGCGTTGACTATGTCTTTTACTTGGCACAAGGTTCTTGTCCTTACATTTTTCACCTGAGGCATCCAACCACATCCCCCTCTGTGCCCACTGGCACCACCACCCATCCATACCAGCCTCTCACTCGGGTAAGGTCGTGGGCGTAGATCACCGTGTGATTTCCCACAGCACATCCTTCCCAGTCTTAATTCCTCTAAGGTGAAGTCGTGGGCGTAGATCACCACGTGATTTCCCACAGCACATCTTTACCTTAGTATCGGTTTTGAAATCCTACCAGCCTGCGGCCAACACCTTAGTAGTACAAAACTGTTTAATGAGGCGATCATGGTTACTTTAATACCTTATTTTATTTCTTACTAAGGTTGTCAAGGTGAATATGGCCATCAAGTTAAACGGGGCTTTTTATCAGTGGTAGGATTATCTAAATAGCATGTCATTCTAAACATTTCATTTAAGCACATACATTTCACAATTATCCATAATGCAAAATATGCTAATTAAGTATTGTAAACATTATGGGATTTCAATATGTTCAAAAATATGTGACTTGCCTTGCTGGTCCGTAATCTCTACTATGTCGTAGATCTGAGCAGTCGGCTCCGGCTCCGGAACTGGGACTTCAGCTACGTCGGAGGCTAGCGTAAACACATAAAATCATAACATAAGTTCCAACTCAAAATGAGTCCAAATCAAAGTAATTAACTCAGAAAGAGCCAATTAGCGTAAAATCTTAGCCAAGTATTTTAAAAGCGTGAGGATGGATATTTTTCTAGAATTGGCATTTTTAAATTGATGAAATTTGTATTTGGGATATTTGAATTTAGCAAAGGAGGAAAATTCAAATTTAACAAATTTGAATTTAGAGGAACAGAGACTAGATTTGAACTCAGTTAAATTTTCTGGTCCAGATGGTGTATTTTTGTATTTTTGGGAATTTTCTAGAATTTTCTATGATTTTTGGGGCATTTTCTGGATTTTTCAGGATTTTGAACAGTAACGGGCTCGGCCCCGATGAACAGTGCGGCCCAGCCCGTGTGCACGCAGTCTGTGGCGGCGCGGCTCCGCAGCGGCTTGGCGGCTGTTGGCTGGCTCGCCTTGGCGAGCGGCCGAGGCATAAGCGCGCGGCGGCCCAATGGCGCGCGGCGTCACGTCCGTCGATAGGCGGCGCGTGGCGTTGCCGGCGGTGCGGATGGAGGCGGGCGTCGCGTCCGGCGCTCGGATGGAGCGGCGCGCGCGCGGCGGCCAGATTTGAACGGAGGCCGCGGTTGGATGAGGCGCGATCAACGGTCGGGGGTCATCGTCTTCCTCCCGCGCCCCCGACTCAGGCGGGAGAATAGAGCGCGGGCTCCGGTGCGGGGAGGTGAAGGCGTTGGCGCTCCCTGAGAGCAGCCGTAGCCAATCGGTGCGCCTAGGTGAGTAGATTTCACTTGTGGGCCTTTGGGAGGAGTACGGTGGACAGGGGAGGTCGCAGGCAGTGGGGAAGGCGATGGTGTGTGCGGCGGCGTTGGGGAGGTCCGGTAGCTCTGCGACTCGATTGCCGGCTATTTAACCATCTACGGGACCCCGGTGACTCATTGGCGGTGGCGGTGTAGCTCGAGGAGGGCTGGAATGGCCTAGCCACGGTGACGGCCTTAGGGCGGCGGCGAGCTCCGTGGCCCGACCTCTGGGCGAATGCTCGGGCCCCGGCGAGACTTCCACCGTGTTTAGGGGTTAGACGCACACGCGTGGGCGCACGGAATTGGGCTAGATTGGAGTGAATTTCCCAATTGGAATTTAGGGCTCACCGGCGCAGGGGTGGGGATTGGCGGCGGTGGAGGCGGCGAGAGCTGAATCGGTGGAGTGGGGAGGGGAAGGGGGCTGCTGGGCGGCGATCTACAGTGGCGAAATTCCTTTATATGGCGTGTACAGCTGGTGCTACTTGGAGGCGGCTCGGCGGCCTTTCCCGCACGAGGAGAAGAGAAAGGGGTGAGCTGGGGCTGATGGCAGGGAAAGAGGGCGAGGTGGCGCGGTGACTCCCCCCGTTCTCAAGTGCTTCTCGAGTTCCCGGGAGAGAACGCGTCTGCCGCCGGCGCCGGCGAGACAGCGGCTGCCGGGAGCTGCGCACGCGGAGGAGGGCGGCGGCGGCGTCAGCGCGCGTGGGGCCGGCTCCCTCGCGGGCTTGAGCTGGAGGGCCGTCTCTCTGTCGCTAGCGGGAGAAACGGCGGCGTGGCGTCGGCGACTTCGGAAGGGGGCTGAGCGGCGGCGCGCGGCGCGCCGCCCAAAACGGCGGGAGGGCAAAAAGGGAAAGCGTATTTTCCATTTTCTTTCCAAATTGGGCAAGCTTTCCATTTTCCATTTGAATTTCCAAAAAAAAATTTAAAAAGGCTCAAATTTTTGGGGTGTTTCACACTGCACACAAGAAAATTAAGCGCATGCGCTAAATGTACACGCAATGCATGGACTGATGTCTACATGTCTTGTCGTACACAACGATTACTTTACTTTTGGATTAGCTCGGCAGATGATGCCACTAAAGCTCTGTTTCTTATCCTAGAGCAGGTATAGCTCTATTTGACTATTTGTTATCATAAAGATGGCAGGATACTATTTGTTAATGACATGGTTCAAGCCTTGCAATGTTTCTTTGATTTATTCTATGTTTCTGTCATTTTTTACTGCTCATCGAACCGTGTTTGGTTGTTTGTTTAACATACTTTCTAATCATTGCATGCAGATAGTGAATAAACCAAATTCAAGGTGTTACAAAATTTTATGTGTACTTCATCTTCTTCGGTGCATTATTGTCAATTCATCCGATCTAATATTGTACATGCAGTTTGTCCTGAAAATGTCTCAAAATTAAAAATAGGACGAAGCAAAATGTTTGTGGAGCTTGAGTAATGCCTTTGGACAATGATAATCCATTCAGTCCATTCCATGCCCAACAATGTAAGTACAATTTCAACATAGTGGGATTCTGGATCACTGACTGTAGAGCTACGAACAACAAATTTAACAATTCACTTCTGTGTGAATAGGATTTGCTGTCCAGGAATGGCTATCCAATGAAGCAGTTTGTTCACAAGAACTCTGAATCTCTGATGGAGGCTCCTCATCAACAAAGTCTGAGCAGTCTCACCAAGAAGCATCTGCAGTGAGTGACAGCAGTCTCAACAGAGCAACCTGATGAGTATTTGTTAGTCCAGAATGTCCCCAGGATATATATCCTTGAATAATTTTATCTGAATCAAATTAACTTGCTAGTATATGCCGGAGCAATCTGATGAGTACTTGTTCTCCACTATCTTCAGAAACAGCATCTAGAATCATTTGCAATATAATATTCTAGATAGATATACAGATTGTACAAGCACTAGATCCACATTGTACAACACACAACATGATCAGATTTATGTAGTGCCTATTAGCTTTTCTAAATCATTTAATTAATAAAAAGTAAAGAAAAAGCATCGTTGTATCTCACGGACAATGTAAAGGATAAAGGAAAAATAGATAAAAAATCACATTAAAAAGCTAACATGTTCCAATAACTTTTAGTTTCTGAAAAGTAGAAATCAGATACCAAAAGCTAGAATAGGTGCAGAGTAGCGTGCTGGCATGGAGGTATGTCACAATATAAATAATAGGATATACTCAACTACATGTCATACTATAATATAGTTTTTAAAATCATGTAGAATAAACAGTAAGAAAACGATCTCGCATATAGCTTGTTAGCATATAGGTCCGCAATAATGTTGAGCTATCAGCCGAGCAAGACGCTTTTCTACGGCAGATTGCTTTATTATTCAACTATTTTATCTACTGGATAAGCTAAGACATACTCTCATGATGGGTGAGTTCTTTTATACTTATAACTTAATTTTCTATAATAACTTACTTTCAAATAAAATATTTTTTTCAAAATAAATATACAAGTCGATTATAATAAACACTATCTCAACTTTATTTATATAAGATAAAATTATACACAAATATCTCTCTCTTCGTACTCTCTTATAAACAACTAGGATATAAAAACTTTAAACAATTAATTACAGCTTAAAAGAGTCTATCCATATACATGAAAAGAAAGTAGTAGAATTAGCAGGACAGCACCAATCATGCAACTGTAGGATTCAGTTACCTTTTTGTCTATCAGCAAGACAGCAATGCATGCCCATGTCTTCCAGTTTGTAGACGTCAGCCAAACTTTATCAGCTAAATTATTTTTTAAAACAAAGGTTAAGCTTCACCTGGGAGTCTGGGACTAGCTAGCCTACTTCTGATCATCATCCATCGCAATTTTGCAACTCATATCCTTGTTTTCATTACAGATATCCATGTCATGTCACCTGTGTGGATCCAAGAGATATAGCTACACTACCGCAATTATGGAATGAAGCAAACAGGAATTAATAAGACTATATGATACCATCAAAATATATTTGGATAGATTTATATGTTAATTCGTACAACTCAGAAAGTTGTTGGTGCATGCATGATGGGCTGATCTATCTAGCTGAAGGCAGAATCAGTTTACCACAAAGTAAAGGGAAGATCAGAAGGAAACTCCAGCGAAAGGGCACTGCCACCTTGAACACATTGTTATTCTTTTGTTGACTCCCCTGGCTACGTATTTGATTTCTCTTCCTATCTGTAGTAGCTTATCTCAAATTCTCACCCTTTTATGACGGTTTCAGTGATTTCAGTAGGCATTAATAAGGAACATTTTCATGTCTTACTGCAGTCCATAAAGTAAATTTTACGAGAATAGTGAAGACGGCACCTAAAGTCTCGTCCATAATGTGCACCACACGCCCACACCTAGCTAGCATCAACAATCCAGAGTTGGATACTACTTCCCCAAAAATGTGATTGTTAGGGGAGTGACGACCCACCTTAGCACTCGTTTCAGTTTCAATTTCTAGCTTTTGGTTTTTAATTCACTGTTTCTTAATTTTATCTTTTCTGTCTTTTTAGCTTTTTTAGGCGTTTTGCTTTTTTTTTCCCGTATTCCTTTGTATTATCCGTAATAGGATAACATGTTTATTCTATTTTTCAAATTTAATTACAATAAAAAGCTATCACTGCTCTGATGCAAAATAAACCGATTCTGATGAAAAAAAGGCAAAAGCCACTAAAAACCCCAACTGAGCACAACCTAGTAGATCGGCTCACTACGTCAAAAACCCATTACGTGTGTAATTAGGTGGCAAACCCAATATAATTATGCCAAGAAAGGATGTGTTTGTCCTCACTATTATAGACCATAAGGGGCATTTGAATAAACACGTTCTCCATAGCTATAAATATGACCCTTAGTGTGTCATAAAGGGGGACATGTTTTATTTGTAAGAAAAGGTCTAAGTAATAAGAGAAGCATAGTACATACACTTTATACTGCTCCCTACCGTGTCTTAGGCTCCGGTTAATCTCTTTGTGGCATCTCCATAGCTCTATTATCTACTGTTTTGTATATAACCACAACAGTGATGACATCAAAGTATACCTTATCTAGAAATTAATTTAGATTCCGTTTCCATTTATGATAAATACAAAACATAATTTGTTCCAATCTCACCTGTCGTCTCCTCACCGGGCGGCAGGCTACCTGCCGTCTCCTCACCAAGTGAGACGTTGCCTGTCGTCTGTTGGCGGGGGCGGCAGACGCCTGCTGCCGGTGGCCCCCCACGCGTCGCCTCGCCGGCACTGCCGTCCGCCCACTGGACTGCAAAAGTGACATTTCTATAAATACAATAAGTATACTGTTACTTTTGTAAATACCATAACTAACAGTGCCAAATCCACTAAAAATTCATGTTTGACGACCCTTGCTTTTGGAGGCAACAACTTTACTTGCCCGGCCATTCCATGATCACAAGCTTTCTTTTCTTCTTCGCCCATTTCATATAATTGAGAATAGGGAACTTAAGATCTCTTCAGCAGCCCTACAAAGTGAATTAATGTCGGTGTGGCTAGCTAGCTGAAGAATGAGTTCTTCCACCGACGCGGTGAAGGTGATAAATCCTGATTCGTGCATCTAGGCAGGCTAGTTCCCCCGTCCAACCAAAAACCGGTAGGAACTTCCGGTGAGGTCAGCAAGCAGGTCACTGCACCCTGGTCAGGTCTCCCAATCGCGCGTTCACTACAAATTCCTCGCCGTCTCGTCTGCGCCCGCCAGCCACCGCACCAAGCTGCAGCTCTATAAATTCCTCGCGTCTCCCCACCCTCTTCTCCACCTCCGATCCGCTTACAATTCCAATCTCCAAACGCAACAACAAATTACACACGCGCCACTTCCATCATCTTCTTCTTCTTCTTCTTCTTCTTCTTCTTCTTCTTCTTCTTCTTCTTCTTCTTCTTCTTCTTCTTCTTCTTCTACGCGCGCCGCCGAGCTAGGGAAAGGAATTAACAGAGGAGAAGGAGCGATGCCCAAGGTTCATCCCAACGCCGCCGTGCAAGAGCCGGTCGGCGCCGCGGCGTGCCCTCAGCCCTCGTCGTCGGCCGACGAATCCACGGTGCTGACGGTGTGGCGCAAGTCGTTGCTCTTCAACTGCGACGGCTTCACCGTCTTCGACGCCAAGGGTAACCTCGCCTTCCGCGTCGACTGCTACGGCTCCGGCAGGCGCGCCGAGGTCGTCCTCATGGACGTCGCCGGAAAGCCGCTACTCACCGTACGCCGCAAGGTCGGATTCATTTAATTTCCTAGTTATTCCATCTCCTTGCTAAGAATCATTAATTAATCCTTCTTGATTATCAAAAGAGGGGCCTTTTTCTCTAAATCATACGCTTGCTTACAGAAGCTGAGCCTGGCGGAGCACTGGGTGATCTACGACGGCGACGGCGCCGCCAAGCCGCTCCTCTCCGTCCGCCGCCACGTCAGCCTCCGCGCCTCCAAGTTGCTGGCGAACGTCACGCCCCTCTCCTCCCTGGCGTTGCCCGAGGCCTACGTGGTGGAGGGGTCGTACGGCCGGCGGAGCTGCGCGGTGAGCGACGCGCGCGGGGACGCGGTGGCGGAGGTGCGGCGGAAGGAGTCGGTGGGGGACGACGTGTTCTGGCTGGTGGCGGACCCCCGCCTGGGCGCAACGCTGGCCATGGGCCTCGTCATCGCCCTCGACGAGATGTTCGGAGGCGGCGGCTCGGCGCGGTCGCTGCTGCCGAGGAGCTGGTCAGCATAGTTGCTACACTGTACATACATGGATCTGCAGAGCAAGAAAAAAATCATGAGGAAATTCAGGAATTATTTTTTATTTAACCCCGTTGTGTCATCTTAGTTTTAAAATTAATCCTATATGATACAAAATTAAAAATCCAGCCTTCGACCAAACACAAAAGAACCTACGTGACGCTTAGCTCCTACCACAACACCCAAACACGGAAGCAAACAGCAAGCTCCCACGCCCTGCCCATTCTGCGGGAGCACATCCCATCAGCCATGCATGCGCTAATCACCAATGCATTGCTTGCTAGCATGCAACCGCAGAACGGAGGAGGGGAGTGGGAGCTTGCTTCCGCGCTCGGTGATGCGGCAGGAATCACATGTCACTTCCGTGTTTGGCCAGAAACTAGATTTGTAATTTCAATTTTAAAATTAAGGTGGCACAATAAGGCTAAATAAAAAATGATTCAAAATTCAGAGTCTCCACCTGTCAGCGTCAGCACAGTTTGACTGACGTGCAGACCACGGAGCAGGGACTATGAGTTCTCTGGAGAATGGAGCTGCAGCTGCAGACTAACAAAACAATGGAGGAGCATGCGTGCGACTGACTGAAACCAAAACAACTTTGTTACGTGTTGCAAGAGTTCCTGCTTGCATCTCGCTAGCTAGCTACTTGTTTCGTTCTTGCCTTTTGCTTTCGTTTCCATTGATCTGCTTACTTAGCTACGAAAATATGATCGATGCAGCCAGCCTTGCCCTTGTCAGAGTAGAATTGGGGGTGCGCAGGTTTTCATTGGGGGTGGTCCACATTTTTGTTCCCCAATGAAGAAGGAATACAGATTACAGAGGAGAAGCTGCTGCTTTAGAGTTGTAGGAATGGTGAATATATAATAACTACACGAGTTTGTACATGAATGGAATCTCTTAGTGATACTAAATGGTGCTCTCTGTCTCTGTTACCTTCAGTTTAATTTTCGCTTCTGATGCTGATTGGTTTCGTAACGTTTGGAGCAGCCGAGACGATCTTCATCTCAACTGAACTGATCTGACGCTACTTCCTTTCATACAGCTTAGCAGCCAGCGTCTGAATTCTGAAGATTTCTTCTCGTGTGCCTTTGTCTAACAGATCAAGCTTGCAACACCAACACCCATCTATAAAATCAGTCATTATGATCAGATCCTATCCATCAGCGCCACAGATTAACTTCTATTCTTTCTACTCGGCAAATCTTCGTACTTGTTTTAAGTTACAGTTCAGGGGATTCTCATTTTTATAGGCAGCCACGCTTATGAATTTTGCCGTCGAGGTTTGTACGTACGTGCGTGTTGCAGCCTTCGTTGCTTAATCGCTTTGACGATTCCGCATGCTAGCCATCACACACGTACAGATATGAAGGATGGAGCTTTGGAGAGATGTAAATTCGCTCGATCACTACAGGCAAGAAGTATTTCGAAACTGTGTCATTGTCTTCACCAACCAAAACCAATATGCGGATCTGTTCTTTTTAGCTGTGGTTTTACCTTTTAGCTGTAGTTTGTGATTTTTAGATTGTTAAATGCGAGAGATTGCAAAGTAATGAAACTCACATGCAGTTTTACGATATAAATGAAGTCAATATAGTATTTACTATAATTAACTAGTAGATTCCATATTAAAAATACTTCGTTTAAAAACGAATTACTATAAAAGATCTAAAATAGAAGACAAAACATGAAAAGAACATGGCCGTAATACTATTGCACTAGTAATGTAGATTAGTCGTTCGTCAACGAAAACATGTAGCCCGACAACCACGTACTTACTACGAGACTGTCTGATGTATATTGATCTCCCCTTCCAACTTCAGGTAATCCACTGTTTTGTCATGCTTATCATGCCAGTGTACTAATAATGCCTAGCAATAGCATTCACTGGATATGATTTGCGGCCTAGAGCCTACTTGCTGTCCCAAAATTGTACCAACCGGCAGCTGGTCAAAATCTTGGTTGCTTGCAGTTCCATTCTAGTACTGTCTTGCATGCTTAACGTGCAAACCAGTTCTTTCATTCCAGGCTTCTAACTTTTGTAAGTTTTAACCACTGATGAGAATGAACATCTGCATGTCGCAATTGTCTGCAATGTATGCAAATAGAGTGCAATCAGGTCAGATTCGGATGGATAATGTTTGTACTGTGTTTTAGCCCATATTTTTTTCGGATTCGAGTCGGATACGATAAGACCGAATATAAATACGAATTGGAGTTTCAAACATGGTACCATTGGAATGGATGCATGACGGTTTCAGATCGAAACGGTAATATAGGTGGATAGTATGAGCATACATAAATGAATATACACTGAACTGTACCACTATCACTTCAAACTTTTAACTAGCAATAACTTCATATATATTACTTAAGTGCGATAATCAACATGACACAAGTTTAACATAGCGATAAATTCATACATAAATTCAAAAGTGATAAATTCATACATTAGTGTGACAATTCTTTTCTAAATGTACCAATTACCATTAATCCAATGCAAATGACACATATATCCTTTGTTCTGATTTGATATCCACATATCTATAATTGTGCTAAAGCGACAATCAATGGCTTTAAAATATTCTTACAACTTTTCATGTTCTTCTTTAAAAAGGTCCATTAGTTCATTCCTAACAATGGTGTGGCTCTTGATCGGAAAGTTAGGACATATGGATTTGATGAACTCAATAAAATATTAATACTCAACAATATAGAAAGGGTACTCATGCGTGATTATCGTCAAATAAAATTTTCTCAAGCTAGCTTCTTGATCATACCTATATGGTTCAATGACAGTGATGTTATCTTTATGATTCTTTTCTACTTTGAGCTACTGCTAGCCTAGCTGGAGATTATTTTTTTTTCTTCAAATGGTTGCAAAAGCATGTTGTGCCGTTAACTGTCTCACATCTGGCATTGTATTTGAAATGGCTGCATTGTGCCCAGTGTTGAACAACCTTCTTACCATCCTCGACAACCATCTTTGTAGTCTTGGTGTAGTGATCCCAAACAGGTGATGTGCTCTTCTTCTGCCTCTTTGCACCAGGCTCACCATTCTCTAATGCACTCTCTCTTTCTACAGTTGCAACATTAGCATTTGTACCTTGCCCTTGCATGCCACTGCCAATGGAGAGTGCCCCTTCAATTGAAGGTGCAGGTGTTATAGATGACATAGCCACACCCTCACTCTCACTTACACTTGCACTTCCACTTTTAGATGCCATCACAACAAATTTGTTTGTCCTAGTTCCTATCAAGTGTAAAGAATCGATCAAATCGATTGAGGGGGAATAACAAATATCAGCAACATATGGCATTCATGATTTCTACCACATCCATCTATACAGATTACGAAGATAAAATCCACCGAAATCAACCAAAGTTGGAGATGAGAATAGACCGGAAGCCAGAAATACACCACGAATCGGCCGCCCTTGACTTACATCTGTAGAAATCGGGAACAAGAAGGAAGAGATGGGGGAAATGGAGGAGGTTGCTTATTGGTGGCAGGGGGCTGAGGCCACAGATGGCGCCGGGGGACCGCGGAGGTCCCGGAGGCTGTGCATGACAATGGGGGAGGCCAAGGACGGGACGATGACGGGGGCGGAGGCAGCTCTCAGTGGTGGGGCCGGAGGCAGTTCCCGACGGTTGGAGATGGAGGCCGCTAGGGGGGGAGGTGGCTCCCAATGGCCGGGGTGGAGGCGGCGGGGAGACCGCATGGTGCATTGTGGAGGCGCATGAGGTTGTGGAACAATAGTAGTGTTGCACTGCTGCCTGGCTTGTTAGTTGTTAGGTTAGGGAATTAATGGGATGGGCTGGGAGGTCTTTCCATTAATGGGATGGATTGACTGGATTGTTTACTGGATATCTAGTAGGATACTATCTGGATCACCGTTTACCGACGCTATTCGGTCAGATAGAACCTCTCGCAAATTCGCTACCGAATCCACTGCTAAGTATTTGATACCGAATCCAGCTGGATACTGAACTCTCTTCTCAAATTAATTTGGTACCGACTAGATTCATACCGGATCGGTCGAGAGTTACCTCATACCTTTTGCACCCCTACATGCAGCACCATCATGCCTAATCGAAGTAGTAGTGGTAGTACTGTGCAGGAGTCTACTCCGTGTGTCTCTCGCAGTGCAGTCGTTAAGTGCACCAACCGACCAATCACGTTTTAATCACCTTTCTTTCAGGAAAAAAGGAAGTAACGAAGAAGTGCCAGTGAGGAGTGCATGCAAATTCATGGTTCCTTCCTTCCTTCCTACTCGATCCAAACTCACTCCGTGTGGGATCGCACGCATTGTACTACCAAGACTGCCACATGGCAGTAGGTATGCATATATGCATGATCACATGTTCAAGATCGAGCACATACATGCAATGGTGAACGGTCCTAATTACTGAAATCTCTACGAATTTTCAGCTGGAATTCTCCGGCAGCTTCCGTTGTTCCATCCATTTGCATGCGAACCCGAAAAAGTCATGAGAATGTTATCCAGTGACGCTGCAGATAACCGGGGCAGGGAATGATGGATTATATACCAACAAGCTAGCTAGCTGCTGCACACAGAGAAGAGCGAGAGACGTCGACAACGAAATGCACAGCTACTAGCTGGTATGTCATGCTTGCCAGCCGATCGAGTTGTGATCATCCAACAGGCACACATTACATTCCTACTAGGTCTTGTCCACGAAAGAGGCTAGCTAGACTTGGTAAAGAAATTTGAGGCAGAAACAGAATCCAGCATGGTACAGAAAGATGGCCGCCTGAATTTCTATGCTCATCCGGAGTGTCATTTTCAGGCCAGCATGCGCCGCCGTTCGTCTGACATTTGGTGAACTTTTGCAGCCGAAATTGGCGATCTTGTTCGAGAATTCTTTGGCACTTTTGCGGGCCAAGTCATCTTTGGCACTTTTGTGGGCCAAGTCATCTTGTCCTCTCCTCTTCAGTTGAGCATGATTAGAAACCAGGTATAGATTAATGGGATGACATATAGGCGTTGAAACCTTACAATTCATACACCATTTTAGATTAATTCTTTCCATCTACGATTAACGCTTATCTCGCAAAAATACAAATACCTATTCATTATGATCAACAGTCAACACAATACTGTGGGTGGGCTCACCATTATTATCAAGTCTTATTAGATGCATGATAGATCACTTGTTCTACTTGATCACTATCTCCTAATTTCCTATGCACTGGAATATAAGCAGAGATACAGACGTCTCAAAACCATTTGCAAAATCTCTTGGCCCTTGATGATGTTATCTTCAGAAATAATCGTATGTATCCTTTCTTGTTGGATATAATCTTATTGTTAAGAGTAGTCGGTATTGAATACTCGTGTGTTCGAGTATTGTGTGATTGTAGCCGAGTACTCGGTGTGTTTGAATATCGCGTGGTCATATTCGACTACTTGGTGTGTTCGAGTACTGCGTGGTAGTAGTCAAGTATTCGGTGTATTCGAGTACCGAGTGGTCGTGGTCGAGTACTCGGTGTGTTCGAGCATCGTGTGGTCGTAGTTCGTAAGTCAAGTAGCTGCCATGGTCGGCGTGATCGACAAGCCATGGTCGGCTATGGTCGAAGTCGTGATCGACAAGCTATGGTCGGCGTGGACGACAAGCCGTGGTCGAAACCATGGTCGAAGGCATGGTCGATACCATTGTCGGGCTACGATCGCAGATACAGAAGATGCTCGATACTCAAGACCGTGTGGTCGGAATACGGTCGAAGAACTATCGCCAATAAGTCGTAGTTGGTGAAGCGGTCGAAGGAAGCCGTGGGCGTTGGTCAACAAGCTGTGATTGGTGAAGTGGTTGACAAGATGTGATCGAAAACCGTGTCCGAGCAGCCATGGTCGTGAGGTGTGGTCGAGACACCGTGGTCAAAGAAGGAGTCGGCGTGGGCAGATCTATGTGGTCGGGCGTCTGTGCTTGGAGGACTCTAAGCCAGTGGTAGTGGTCGTGCGGTCAGTCTTTGTAGCAGTCGTCAGCACACTGAGCGGTGTGGGTAAGCGGCTGAGCGGCGTGGGAGGCGGCTGGTCACTGTAGCAGTTATTGGTCACTGTAGCAATCGTCAGTATACTGTGCGGTGTGGGCAGGTGGCTGGTCACTGTAGTAGTTGTCGGTCACTGTAGCAGTTGTTAGCATACTGCGCGGTGTGGGCAGGCGGCTGAGCGGCGTGGACAGGCGGCACGGTAGTTGAGGCTAGAAAAACCGGATCACAAGTAGTGGTTGTCAGAGTCAGTAGCAGTAGCGAGTGAGTGCATAGGTGGTGTAGCCGTGTATGTGCGTGAAGCTTATTTAAACCATGTAAATATGTAGAGCTCGACTATGTATGAGAAAACAGATTAAAGAGAAGAGGAAGACGGAGAAAAGGTGTGTATTACTGAAAAAGAAGTTTTTCTTGTATTTTTGCTTGTTCTCTCTTTACTCACGTGTGTTTCTTTCCTTGTCTGGTCCAACATTCCCGTGGCTGCTTTTGCTGGTTGGTTGTATTGGTTCTCTTTTAGGATCATCCCATGCACTTTTCGCTGCTATCCACAGTAAGCATGCATGATACATTGCACCAGCAGGTCGAAACTCGAAAGTCTAGGCACAGACTTGTTCTTCATCCTATCTTGTCCTGTGTCTTTAAACCCATGGAAACCAGTCTTGGAAATGTGGACGGTCATATGTGTGGTAGAGAGAAGAAATAGCAAGAGATTAGCGTTCCGCTCATTTCAGCTTGAGCTTCTGGTTTCTATCTTACTTTTTATTATTTATAAATTTTATCTTTTTCTAAACTTTTGGCTTTTTTAAACTTTTTTGCCGGTTCTTTTTTCTCGTATTCGTTTGCATTGTCTGTGATGAGATAACATATTTTTTTCTTTTTTTTAAATTTAATTACGCCAAATAAGCCACCTTCAGCTACAGTGTAATTTCAGTCAATTACATTGTAATTTCAATCATATGCCACTATTTTTTAGTTCAACCGAGCGTAGCCTAGGATGTTAGCTTTCTTCCACACCGCGGCCAAAGCCCTAAAGTCTTGGAATGTGTGTCATGGGTGATGTGATTCAGACGCTTGACGAGAGAACGAAGCAAGGATAACATGAGACGGGTAAGGATACCTAATATTCTCTCTTGCTAGGAGTATGGTATGGAGAAAAATGTGAGTTCTAACCTTGGTTTCGATTCGATAGCTGATAGCGACGATGCACCATTGTACTCTGTGTTTGCATTAATTGTCAGGATCCTTGTAGGGTGAAAATGAGAGAGACAATAGGCAATGTTTTAGATGTGGTGCAGCAATGTTGTCATGACACTACCAGACTGCAGACCTTTAGTGAGGGTTTTGTATTTTTGTGACGGGCCCACAAGGAACCCACATAAAAATATATTTAAGTGTCGGGATCACTTAAACCTACAGAAAAATTCTAATTTTTGTGACGGTTTGAGGCAAACCTTCGAAAAATGCAATTACTGTGACGATTTCAGGAAAACCTACTGAAAAAATAGTCACCCGCGCTAACTTTTGGTCTCCGCGGCAATTTCAAGACGCGGAATATTTTTGGTCTCCTCGCGAAAGGTGCGATTCTGGTAGTGTGAGAACACGACGATCCTACTGAGCGATTAAAAGAATAATCGACATGAACACGGCAAGAAATTCGAATGACTCATCATCATGTGTACACTAGACATAACGCCAAGCGGTATATACGTCGAGTCGTGTTAGACGTGACAACAATAGACGTATCCGACTATGATTTGGCTTCCTTCTCTATTAGAGACTCTTGTTTCATAGCCTATATATATACACTTGTAATCGTATGGTTTAGATAAGCTGAAGTTTTTCGTGCTTATAAGTCTCTTCATATAGTGAATTCTTGTCTTCGTGAGTCCATAATTTTCCCACAAGGATTTTTCACGTTAAAATCCATGTCTCCTGCTTCTTTGATTATCTTCTATTTTATTGTCGTTTAATAACAAGTAGTATTAAAGCTCCGAGTTCAACATCCAATCCGTTGCTCTCGAGAGGAGCCTACTCCTGGGGCGGCCATCACGGCACTTAAGGTTCCACGACTCGACTTTATATTGAACGTCGACCCACGCTTTATCTCAATAACTGTTCCAGCGTCAGGATCACCATCACCATTGTCCATGCCTCCCCGCACCATATACCTTGGTGTTGGACCGAAATGGCGACAGAGGGGGGTGAATGTCGACTTTAAAAATTTGCTCCCCAAAATACTCACGGAACAATTCCTCTCCAGAGCTACAAAGCTATGAAGAAAGAGTTTAGACCCACTGGAGACTCAAAAGCACCGAGAGAGAAGACAAGACATTTACACTGAAAAGAGGCAACAAGAGGCATCATTGAACAGAGACATAACCGCAGCAAAAGGATTGTCTAAGATTGATCAAGCTGCAAGAAAAGAGAGTCAATTTCAGCCAATTAAAAGATTGATTAAGGAGCAAAAAGAGGACTGAAATCAGACCACCTAGCTGCTGAAAATAGAGACAAATGAGAGCAAATGAAGCTGCAGCTCCTGCTGAAAACAAACAGTGAAAACTGAAATTAAAAGGCCTGCGGCTGCTGCTGAAAATGAATGGGACTGCAAGCTGAAAAAGAGTTTTCAGAGCACAAAAAAGAAACAAGCTGAACTGCAAGGATGGGTGCTGTCCAAACTGATTTTAGTGCTGGCCCAAGAACTGAAAACAGCTAGATTAAATGAGGTGATTCAGCTGCAGGAACACCATGAAATAGCAACCCAACTGCAATGGAAAGAACTGAAAAGAAACAAGTAGAGAAGGGAAACAGGGGGGACTGCAAACAGAGTATTTGACAATAAGAAATCAGAGATTTCAGATTTTGAACTCAGGTCAAATTTGTGACTTCCCTTTGATCCTCTTGGTCCAGTATAGCAAGGATATGAATATAATAGACCAAGGAACCTAGGAGACCACAAAAAAACAACTTAAAATCTCAAATTTCAGATTATGCTCAAATAACTGAAACTTACAGAGTGCAGCACCAAATATTGAATTACTCTCAAACAAAAGATCCTTTGACTCTGAAACTTGGAGAAAATGTTAGCAATAGCTACTGGAGTCTATGAGCCAAGTTTCAAGTCATCTCCACAAGGAAAATTCAAAAACCCATCAAACCCTAGAAAAACTTGAAAGTTTTAGAGAGGGCACAAGAAAATCAGATTACTCCATGGTCTCAACTCTTTGGCTCAAGAGATTTTGCAGTTATGTGAGCAATAGCACAAGGGATTTCCAGACCAAAGATTAGACCAACTTCTCAAAGGAATCAAGATCTGGACAAAACCCTAGAAATGGAGAAGCACGAACAGAGGAGGTCCAAGGAGTAAAACTGAAATCAAAGATGGGTAGTTGGGATTTCTACTGATCAAATGATCTTTGGGCCACATCCCAACATAAGACAACCCATTTTAGCACTCTCCAACACCAGACAACAAGAAATCAAGAAACTCAAAAATCACCAAATGGAAGCATCGAAGAACACAGAGAGCAAAAAGAGACTCAAGCACTGAATCAAACTCAAATAACATCATCTTGGATTGATAATGAGGAAGAGAGATACATGATTGCATAGAGTATCAACTCATAACATCCCTACAACCCCATACATGCTTGACAACTCAAGAAACCATCTCCTATCTCTCAAGTCTCTCAAGAACACACAGGAGGGAGACACTCTCTGGAATACATCGAAGGGGGACAGAGGGAACACACTCTGCTCTTCCACCCACTCCTCACCCACTAAAGCCTAAAGCCAAAACAACCACTAAAGCCTATTTTGACTAAAGGAAACTCTAAAAACCCTTGGAGTGCTCAAGTGGACATGCAGGCACCACCTCATATATATAGCCTCCGGCTAACGGGTTTCCGTCCCGTTACGCCCGCTAAATCCAACGGAGCTCGCTCCCGCTTGTGCAGCCTTGCGAAATTCCCGTTTCGCCCCTCGTGCACCTTCCGGAAAGCTTCCGCGCTCCTTGCCTCGCACGCCTCGCAACCACCTCGAGTCCACGTCGTCTTCGACACATCCCGACCGTTTCGACCTCGCCCACTGCGCCTAGTCCGGTCCACCGTGTCTCGCCACGACTCGCCTCGGCGTCCCGCAGCCACACACGCACAAGAAACACATCAAATAGCACCGCTCGATACATGAAAGCGTAAATAGCACAAACACATCACACTTACCATACCGAAGTCCAAACCTGTCGAATTGTCGAAATATGCAACCTAATCCTATACGACCAGGAATGACCAAGTCCAACCGAGCCCGATTGCGCCACGCAACGACTCAACTCCGAACCACTCAAACCAAACTCGACTTATCTAAACCACGGTCAATTACTCATCATATACATGTGGTCACCTCCACATGGTTCATCACTTGGTATTGTACTATGCCATCTCATCCGTGTTGCTAATATATATGTGCACCATGTACGCACTACTTGTGCTGACCAAGCGGCTTCCTTTTGGAAATATATTTGTAATTTTTGTGCGCTTTTTCAGCTTTGATTTGATCGTAAGTTAAGAGTTCTCCATTGACACGGTGATAGATAGACTTGCTAGGTGGCAAAGAAATTCAAGGCAGATAGATCAATTCCAGCATGCCCCACACAGAAAGATGGCTGCCAGAATTTCTATGCTCGTCCAGAATTAATGTCTTTTCAATCCTGAGCCAGTTGTGTTAATGTGACATTTGGTGAGCTTTTGCCCTTTCGTAACCGAAATTGGCGCTTTTTCAAGAAAACTTTAGAAAATCAATACCATATGTACATACAACCGCATGCCTTGCCCTTTTGATTTCTGGGTCGGCATCGTAGCGTGCCTTGCCCTTTTGATTTTTCACGGTGATTTTGAGTATCACCACTGCTGTGAGTAATCTGTTTATTACTTCTTTGCAATCTAGTGATATATTTCATACATCTGTGAAGCCTCTTTAGCAGAAAATTGCAAAGATATTCTTGTGAATTAATTGCTCTGTGATGAAATGACATATTGCTGAGATTATATATGGATGTGATGGTACATTGATCTTGAGCTTTAGCTAAGTCTGCTAGTTTACTTCTACTGATCTTTGAACTTGCTGCCCATTTGACATTCTCTGTTTGGGCATTGGTGAGTTTTACTCATTTCTGGTATGTGCCGAAAGCTATTAATCTATTGAATCAATAGTACTCTCTATGAGTGCATGGAAGATTGATTTCTAGAAAACTTTTGCACTGTCCAGTGAGCAATTTTCTTGATCTGTAAATTCTTGGTAGTAGCAAGATTTAATTTGCTCAAGATCTAATCTATAACTGCCATATATAATCAAGATTGAGTTTGTTATGGCGGAGATGACCAAGATTAAATCTTGTGCAAGTAGCCATCTGAGAGCACTAAAAACAATTCAATTTGTTGAACATATGCTTAATCTGGTCATATATGTTAAGTTCTTAATGAAATTAGCATTTAAATTCACATGTATACTTGATACCATGCTACTTTTGAACTCCTATATGACAATTTTGTTGAGTATATGTTTCTTTTCTAAAACTTAAATGATTCATATGTTAATATGTTTCTATGCCATATTTACCATGTTTCGACTATTATTATTATTATTGCTGGAATTAAATTAAGAATTATGCATATATCGTAATTCTTACAACAGGCTAGCTGTTGATTCTGCTCAACGAATTACGTCTTATTAGAGACGCATGCATGATCTCGATCACTTTTTCCGCGCGCTTGATCACTCTAGCTAGCATTCCATTTCAGTATAGATCTGCTAGAATATAAAGCAGAGATGGAGACGCCTGAGAACCATTTAATTTGCTGGATTAATTCCTGGCTAGCTTGGCCCTTGATGAACGATGATGACGATGAAATCAGACAGTTTTCCCCTGGGTTGCTTTTGCTGGCTAGATCTGGATGGCCGGGTGCGCTTTTAGGATAGCTTCGTGCACTTCTTTGCTGCCTGCTTCCACGATTAACATGCATACTCGATCATACACACATCGTACCTGCAGGTCGCGAGTCTAGAAACAGGCTCGCTCGCCTGCCCCTGCTGTTCATGTCTAGTGCCCCTGCCTCCCAGTTGCATCTTTTGTCCGGTGGCAAAGTAACTGTTGCATCGCAATTCACTTGGTTGTTACTCTGCAGTTCCTACTCTTTCACCAAACAGACATTACAAGAGCGATAGAAGGCTATCCGAGTTGATGCCCACCTCCAAACGTAAAGGAATAGATTCCTTAATAATTCTACTAGTTCGGATGATTTGGAAGGAGCAGAACGAACTATGGCATGATCAAAGAAAGCTAAACATTGACGAGACTGTCCATCGCATAAAACATGAATTTTTCGCCTGGTCGTCAGCCGCCAAATCCAAACTGGACGCTCTCTGCTGCGACGTGTTTCCTGGGCAGTTTCCTCAGCCGGCTTAGTTTTTCTTTCTCTAATCGGTCGATTTCCCCTTGTTAGTCACTCTCTACTGTATTGCTGTTTTATCGGCTCCCCTTTTTCATCCGCAAACCATAATTGTATCTCCTCGCTTGTTAATAAATGAAACGTAAACAGCATAAGTTCTCGCGAAAAAAATGTGTAGTGCCCCATGGAATTATACCACAAATTTGTTAGTCATGGAAATGTGGTCGTATGCTTGCATGGTACGGAGAAGAAGATGAGATAACAAGGGATTAGTTTGCCGCAGCCAAAAGTCTTGGAAGGTGTGTCACGCATGATGCGATTCAGAGGCCCTTGATTGAAGAAGGAAGCAAGGACAACTTGTGTAATGAGAGAGGGAGACAGACAGGTAAGGATACCTAATGCTCTATCTCCTCTCTTGCTACTAGTACGGTATGGGCACACTAGGTATGGAGGAAGGGCTGTTTTATTTCGATGTAGTTTATGGTTTGTAGCTATTTATAAGAGGAAGTATAGAGTATAAAAAATTCGTGTGCGGTTTTGATTGATATAAATAAAATTGTTACAGTGTATACTACAATCAATTTGTATGCACCATCTTAAAAAGACGCTTTGCTTGAAAGATAGTTACTGCAGAAAAACGGTTTGTGGAAGCCGGAAAAAAAAAAGGCTCAAAAATGTGTGCTAGCTTCAGTTCTGACCTAGCTTGGTTTCAGTTCGATAGATGTCATTGCCGCATTGCATTCTCAGAACCCCTGCGGCTGTGGGATGAAAAATGAAATGATTAACTGCCAGTGTTGAATTATATTTGACAATACAAACATACATACATTTGTACGCTGGTTGGTATTCACTAGTAGCAGCAGCTACGTATACCTGAGCACGTCGTAGAAATGAACACATAGGCAATGGTCGGTTCAACTGACAGGAAAAAAGAGTAGAGATGAAAGAGTAATTCAATTGCAGGCCGTCATGGGCTAGCACATCTCTAGTGTAGCGAGTGAGGCCCAAGCCCATGCAAACCATAACCAAGACGAAATTTATGAATAGTGAAAAATAAACCGGAAGCTAAAAGCTGAAGCCCAACCGATCGGAGCCAAATTTAATACTCCTCTTTCGCTCTTTCCAAGACATAATACTATCATTCAAGCAGGTCATTTCTCAATTCTCAGTGATGAAAAAAGAATATGATATCACTCCAATAAATTAAGCATGTAAAGGAGCCAGACAAAGGAAGTAACAATGATAAAACCGAATTAACTGCAATAGTTCAAGCAGACAGCGCAACTATTTTTAAGAGGGGGGTTGATCATATACCCTCCCCTTAGTTGGGAAATTCAAGATTTACCCTCCCACCTCAATGACATGTGGAGTCATCATAAGTCACTGACGTGTGGGTCAGGAGGGTAAATCCTGAATTTCCATCTAAGGGGAGGGTATATGATGAATAAAACCTTTTTAAGACGTACAAAACACTAGATCAGAGACCACAAAACACATATACTGGTGTAAGTTTGGGCACTAAGTCTAGGCTAGCTAAAAGGAAAACTAACATAGCTTACATGTATAACTTAAACTGCTTGCTACTTTTTTAACATCACTAATAGGCCTACAGGTTCAGAGTGAGCAAAGTTTCCATATTGACAGATAACTGAGACACGCTGTTGCGAGATAAGCAGCCAACAACTGCACTAAAATCATGTTCCCAAGGCAGATCTTCAGGATGTACTCGTCAAACAAGAGGAACATGCTCATTCCTTACTTCCTTTAACAAATAAAGATTTTGGACTTACTGGACCAAAATCAAGCTTTCGACAAATGCTTGGGCTGAGCTTTACCACTTTAAGAGATGGCCTCAAAGGAGCGTCTGGGCAGGTGTCTGCAATGCCAGTAAGTAGAGGCTTTGAAACAGGGGTTTTACAGCTTTCAGGTGGACTAGCATCAATCAGATCATTTCCAGTTGCCTCCAATGCTTGATTTGAGATAATCAGATCAAGAAACACCTTGGCAATCCGTTGGAGAAATTGATCCTCCTCCTCAGAAGCATCAAATTCATTACTTAATCTTTTAACTGGGTAGTCACCAGAATCAAAATTTAGCTGCCTGCGGGAAGGAATTTCTGTTCCCCTGATCACCTTCTTCTTTGGTGCACAGGCCGCCTCCTCTGGTCCTGGAGCAAAAGGATCAAAGATGCTTTCTCGTGGCGTCTGACAACCTGATGGAAGACTTTCATCTGCAACCTCGCTAGAGATAGACAATTCAAGCTTATCCCCTTCTGGTGGAGTGATGGCCTCAGCAACATCGACCTTGTTATTTTCAAGATGACAAACTGTACCAAGGGATTCTGCATCTTCCTTATTTTCGAAGGGAACATGCAGAAGAACTTCTTCACTCACACTCTTTTCCACCTCTTCGACAACTGTTAAATCACAGTTCACAGCTTGTGAAGTTTCCATCTCATTCTTATCCACTGTATGACCTGTTGAGAGTAATGTGGATTCAACCCCCATGATATGGATGTTAACAACAAAGTTTAGAAGGACAACAATTTCCTCCGTCAACCCCACTAATCTTTAAGATTTATCAGTGCGCAACTTGCAAGATTAAAACCTGCAACAAAATTGATGATAGAAAAGTAAATACCATAAACTATTCAGGGAATAACAAAAAAAATATTAACAGAGCTAAAAACCCAAAAAAGAGTACAAAATGGTCCTACTACTAAGTTGTATATTTGATATTTCAAACTCAACATTAAGTATTAGCTATATAAAAACTGCTGGCCAGGTAACACAACTGCTAACCAGGTAACAGTATTCTAGAAAATCATGCAAGGCAACCCTAAAGTGTGTGTGAGAGAGATAACCTAATATTTAAACCAACAACAGCATCAGAAGATACAGTTGCAACAGAACGCTTTTTAACTACCATATCCCATTGTCTCAAGAAAAAAAGAATTTCCTATATGCAGCTATGCCCCAGATACATTCCAGAATGCAGATTCTAGATACCCGTACTACATGTGCATAGGTGGGAAGACATTTCGCAGCATGCATTTGTAGTATCCCAGATAGGGGTTTTGGTAACCCAATATTTCAGAAAGTAAACAATATGATTTATGCCACAAAACTTATTTTCTTAAGTACTGCACCAACTACAAACAATGAATCTCACATAACCAAAGTCTGCAAGCAAGTTGCAAAATCTCAAAAAGCTTCCCTGTAGTTAACCCTAGAAAAATCTCAACAGATCCATTTTAGGGACAACAAAACCCTTATCAGCCTCATATCTCGACAGGGAAAATCTAAAAACTGTAACGACATCCCCAGAGATGCACAAACGGATATCATATTCATTCAAGAAAAGCGCAAAGATCCCATCTTTAAGCCAAAAACAAGCGTATAACATCAAGGGTGAAAATACTCCCCCCACCCCCGGGGTTTGACTGAGACTCGACGACCTCTATTGCACATGATACCTAGCCACCTGCCCGAACAGAGACTTATCCGAGAAGGCAGAAAGATCCCACCTTTAAGGCCAAAAAACACACCAAAAGTTACCTAAAAGTTATTTTGAACCCTAAGATCTACCTGAACAGATAGGAAGAATTCGAGCTAATCACGGTGAAATTCGAACTAATCACGGTGAAAGATGCAGATACAAAAAGCCATGGAAGGTTACCTCAGATGAGATTGGGTTGGGCTGGGGCACCAAAAGCAGCGAGCAAGGAGCCTTCCCTCCCGCCGCCGGGAAGAAACTAAATAAAATAGCAACTTTTCCGAAGAACACCGTATGTTATGTACTATTTGTGAATGTATCCCTGAGGTGTACACAATGCAGAGGGCATATATGTGCTGCTCGTATGTGTACATGAGAAATTGGAAATAGGAGTGGGTTGGAGTGAAGAATGGTGGAAAATATTGGCGGGCAAATCTACGCGCGCGTGCAGCTTCCTCCCGCGAAATCAGAAAAATAAAACGTACTATGTGCACATCACGTCCGGTCTCACTTTTTATCACCACCACTGACTAGCTGGGAGTTGGGCTAAGCCTGAAGCACGACCGGCCCAGCACGGCCTGGCCCGACACGTGGTGGGCCGTGTTGGTACGGCACGAACGGTGGGCCGGGCCTGGAAAATCGGCCCATTGGGCGGCACGGCACGGCACGACGAATTGTGCCGTGCTCGGGCCGGCATGGTGGGCCAAAAACTATTTAAAATTGATTTTTTTAACTATAGTAAACTGCACTCATGACTCTCTTGAGCTTTTCTATTTAACTAGTTAGCGACCCTATGCTAGATTGTCGGCGATGAGTTAGATGTCTACGTACACTACAGTCTAATTTGCACTAAGATATGCATACCATTGGATTAGATGACCAAGTTCGGAGGTGGAATGGCATGAGATAACAAATCGAATTTTAAGTCGGTTTTAATAAGGCGGTACAAGAGAAAGGAAGATAGCGCCACCGCTACCGTCGTCGTCGCTTTCGTCGTGTATAGTTACTTTAGGTGGGCTTGGTACGCACAAAGACGCAACGCCAGACGGGCTTTGGCTTTGGCGTGCTTGGGCCCGGCCGAAGCGAGGCGGTGGCACGCACGCGGCGACGATGGAATGATCGGGCGAATCGGCACGGACGAAGCGCCCGGCACGGTGGGCACGGGCGTGCCGGCACGCCCGCCCAATTCCCACCTCTACTTGTGGGTCCATTTGGTGTCTATATGGAAACTCCTGCCATTTCCAGGTACCCAAAGCATTTGGATGGAAAACACCTTTTGATCCAACGGCGGTGATGGTCAATCCGAACGCAGGGCAATGCACATAGTTTGACAGCACAACCTTGAGCTCATGATCCATGGTTAAGGCGATGTCGCCAAGCTGTATGTCACTCAGAGCTTCCCGTGTGCTGGAAGAGGCCGGCGGATAGAGGCAGAGGGTCTCCTGGATCACCATTGTTAGCTGCACAAGCATGATTAGGTTCGCAGGAGGCGCGCTCAAAGTCAGCAAAAGCTATGCCGGCTAGTAGTTACCAAAGCTTTACTCAGCAATATAATATGCCCTTTGTTGCGACCAAACATGCTATCGATCTTTGTTCATGAACACACCAGTTTCTCCTTTTTTAAAAAAAAAACAGGGGGAGGGAGAGGGATAAGCATACCGTTTTCAACTTCCGTAGCACGTCAAAATCTCGTGGTTTCCCCTGACAAACGTCAAGAACTTCCACCCGCGCACGGGATTGCCAATCAGGGTGTGAAGCTAGAGGCATCAAACACCATGCAGCGTTGGTCGAGGTTGTCTCATGCCCTGCGAAATAGATGCTCTTGCAGCTGTCGACAATGAAATCTTCAGGCGTGCATGAAGCGAAGGGACCAGCTTTAGCACCCTCAATGATGGACTGGACGACAACCAGTTACAGAAAATTAAGTAAAGAAACACTATACCTAGTAAAATCCACAGAAAGTGATATTGAACAAGAAATACACTAAAAT
The DNA here is from genome assembly GCA_036346575.1 of Dendrocalamus sinicus. NCBI lineage: Eukaryota > Viridiplantae > Streptophyta > Magnoliopsida > Poales > Poaceae > Dendrocalamus > Dendrocalamus sinicus. The sequence goes on along the minus strand of CM070673.1, from coordinate 684,995 downwards.
TCAATAACTAAACACTTTCAAGTGCAATTCCTTCCTTGCTGATACTATTAAGTACAAGTTTTTTTAGCATACCATAAGCTCTGCTCCAGTGGAGGAAGTAAGGGAATAGAGTGGCCACAAAATTTGAGGAGAACCGACCACTAGACCCTGCTTCCTGTTCTTGATCATACGTGGACAGCTGCTGGATTCTCCTCATCTCTGGTATGTTTCCAAAGAGGAAAGAAGGCTTGGGACCCCTCTCCCCTTGGCTCCTCAGTTTCTGCCTGAGCCTCTCTGGCCTTAGCCATATGATGGTGTACAAGTAGGAGAAGAGGACACAAAGGAAGACCGGAGGTAGCAGCGCCAGCCATTGAAGTGATGAGAAGACTAGTTCCATGTGTGTGTGTGTGTGTGAGAGAGAGAGAGAGAGAGAGAGAGAGAGAGAGAGAATCATATGTTCATATCATGGGTGTTGCCATAGAGCAAAGTAGGCTTGGGGCCCATTATGCCTTGCCGCCTCAGCTTCTTCCTTATCTTCTCCAGCCTTAGCCATAGGGTGTCATATAAGTACACAAGAATTAAGCCAAGAAATATGATCAAAAGAAATAGAATTAGCGCAAGTAGTTTCTCCATGAGAGGGGAGGAAACAAATGACAGTCTTATGTCAAATATACATGAGAAGCAGTGTGTATATAGTGTGTAAGTTCAAAATATTTAGTGCTGAGCTCCTATCTACGTCTATACTTGTTTAAATATATGAACGATTGTTTGTCCTTTTTCCCGATCTATTGATTTCTTAGTTTTTACATCGCTTTCAGATCCTGGGAGGGATCCACAAGATCACAGCAAAAAGGCAGCCTTAGTTGATCGATCAATGCATGGTGGCGTCTATTCGCCAGTAGGCTTGTAGCACGTTGGTTTCTGCCTTTCTGCTTGCAAAATATTGTCCCTTCAGTGGTTTACCTCATGAAAAAGTACAAGCCACCACACAACATATACACTCTGCAGCAGGCATGCTGCAAGAGGCTAGTTTAGCTAGGCAAGAGCTCCACTTCAGGAGAAAAAGAAAACAAGAAAAACTAATACACGAACTTCAAAGAATAGGAGAAGAATTACCTCACCTCTGGACACTGGGTAAATTTTTAACAGAAGGCAAACTGGAGGCAAGTTGATTGTTCAACTGCAGATTATTAAGGCATTGATTAAACTTTGAAGCGGAGATTTAATTACCGTTACAGCAGAACGAAGCATAGGACACCAATCACTCATGGCAATTGAACTACAGCAGGTATCAATACAAGCTTTCCTGAACTGAGCAAAGTGGTGGGGAAAATAGGTGTTTGAACAGTTACGAGAGCAACTCGATGGGTCACCTCAGCGATGACAATGTTTAAAACTTCAAATCAAACTTTCTACAGACAGTGCACTGTCAACAATCACGTGCCATCACACAGTAAATTTGGTATAAGCATGTATGTACTGGATATCTAGAACATGGACCACCAACTTCTTTTTGAGTCTACATGCGTCTCAGTGACACTCTGGGATCTACGGAACTGTTGCCTTCTACCACTGCTAGCCGGGTTTGTAAAGCACAAAACTAGAGCTAAACTGACAAGGCTTACAACTGGAGCAGCTACAATAAACAACCATCTACTGCGCCCCCGTGCTCTGTTTGGCTGCTCTGCAACATGGACAGCATCTTCACTTGTATTAGCGTCTTCCACTGTACCACTAGTCGTGTAATGAGTTCCTTCAACGTCTGGTTCATCAGAAATTTCTTCAACAATTTCCAGCAAATGTGTGTGCTCCACCCCATGGAGGTCTCTTTCATTGGTTGTAGCTTGCTTGGACCTCTCATATTCTGGGTCATCTGTAGGAAGCTCATATCGGCAAACTGGACATGTATTCCTAGAACTAAGCCACGGCAAGATGCATGATGAATGGTATAGATGCATGCATGGTAGCTGTTTTGCTTTAGCTCTTATAGGCATTGGGTCTTTGCAGACTGGGCAGATCACACTACCATTTGTCTCATGGCTTGTGGAGATAACCACAGAGGAAGGTTGTCAATGAAAGATGTCGCTGCAGGTGGAGCTCCTCTTCTGGAATTGTTGTCCTCAGCAAATTGCTCAAGAAGCATCTCAAACTGTCTTGCATCAACATAATCACCAGGATTCCCAACAAAGGTGTCCTCCTGATTTCTGGTCCTTCCACATCTGCCATCAAGTTGGTCACGTTTGTTGTTTGACTTACAGTCACCCTCCAAGTCCATACACCATCTTCAGATTCCTGCCCGCTCAATTCAATTGGGCCAATTTCACGTGATTGCTGCTGGTGCTGCTGCATGGTGTCAACTGCTTCACTGAAATCAGACTCTCCCAAATGCACATCATCTTGGTCATCTGAATCCCACTGATATATTCCAGCATCCATGGGATCAATATCTGTATCTGTGTTCATGTAACTCTCGTTGTCAAGTTGAATGACAATCTCTCTTCCCATCATGCTATGTTGATCTAGAGAAGCATCTGAGTCCCCACCATAGTCACCAAAACTGATGTTTGATTCGATTTCACCGAACACGGAATCAACATAATTGAGACCATCACTCATCATCTGAAGCACGCCATCTTTGGGATTGGTTCGGTGTAGAATTATAAGATGCCTGCTGCCGCTGAACTGTCGGAGAATCAATATCTGCTTCATGACCTTGTCCGCTAAGTTGATCAACTGGGAGAACTGCTGTGAGAATGCATCCTCAATGGATTCAGGACTTGCAGCCCTGGACCTCCCCTTCTTCGTCCTCTCTGCTGATAAGCGCTGGTTGTTACATCTCTTTCATTGTCATTAAGCACAATCGTCTTGCAATCCCTGCATATGGCTAAAGCTTCGAAGCTATCAGCCACCTCAGTATCCAAAGTAAAAGGCCTTGCGCAAACTAGGCATTGAACATCTGGTTGGCTGGCAAGGAGTGCATAGTTGTTAAATTGTCTTTGATTGTCAGACATGGTATCCTGTACTAGTAAATTCGACACACTGCAATGTGTCAGCAGCGGGCCAGCGAAACGAACAAATGGGAATTCAACCTGTTGCAGATGACAGAAGTCCCTGTTGAATTGCTGGATCAGGTGCTCATTATATAAATTGTTGAGCACATTAAAAAAGTTTTGCCCAGATGTGAACCTACCAAAGGAAAGCAAGCGGTTGCTCCAGTTATTACGCAGTGAATGAAGAAAACCTAATGTGCTTATGCAGCATATACTAAACCAGATGGCTATGAGAAGGGATCATGGAGATTGGATCTAATTGGATAAGCATCTATAGAAATAAAAGGTAACAAATAAAGTAAATAAATGATCAAACTAAATCTAACTAAACGTTTAATTTGATTGATCCTACAAGAAAGAGACCACAGCATCACACCAACCACACAATTGGAACGGCCATTTCCCAAATTATTTCCCAGAGTCCAGTCAGCTTTCCTCATCGACATCTTCTAGATTAAAATTGCATTATCAATCCCACAGACAAGCTAAATCTCTAAAGATATCTGGATCAAAGCAAGGGTATGTAACCAGTGAGCCCCCAATTCAACGCAATAAGACCTAATAAAACTAATCAGGACAAACAGCTCAGAACTAATCAATCAGACCTTATCAAATTAATTCCGGAAAGAGTACGGCCGCTCTAGCGTTGCAGCTAACAGCCATGAAGTAGTATGGTTTCCCCTATCCTTCCACAAAAGAAGAACAAGAAGAAGGAGCGTGGGACAATCCCATTTTTTACAGAACAGGGAGAACAGCAACACTAGTTCAGTAGTTTAGCCAGCAGCAGGGATAGCATTCGCTTCCCAACGGTGATGGCTCCAAATTTTCTACATCAAATTGAGAAAACTAGGGCAGGAGGGAGGGAGCTTCCTCACCCGGAACGGACGAGAAATCGCAAATCAATCAACTGAGTCGACGATTCTTGGGCTCTACTGGGGGAAGAGAAGACAGCGCAGTGCTAGTGCCTCTATTGGATTGGGGATTGGAGATTGCCGGCGGTCGTCTCTCCCTCTGCCGTGTGCGACTGAAAAGTATGGTGTGTAGCAGTGCTAGACCCGACCGGCCATGGACCCGGCCGAGATCCCTGGCCAGTCACCCGGTGGCTGAACCATTGGGTCATTGATCGGACTATACACATTTTAAATTAAATTAGTATAAATACATACGTCTTAAAAAAATAGAAAAAATCAACAATACAATAATAGCAATAGAAATAAAAGAAAGTGAATGACGAATAACAACTAGCCAGTGATGCTCGTAGAAACAACCATGAGATCCATGATCACCAAGCAATAAAGTCATGCATAAATCGTTAAGATAAAATCAAGCAAGAACGTGGTGAAATTACAACAGCCTAAAACCTCGTATACATTGTCCTAGCTAATAAATATGCAGTCAAATAACCACTAAAATCCTAGTAACCCTCAAAAGATAAGTATCTCCATTATTTTTCTTTTGAAAAGTTTTTTTAATTTGAGGGTAATTCTGTCTTTTGGCCTCACAAACAAAACCCAACTGGGTCGATGCAAACCAACTAGGCCAACCTGGCCAATGAAAAAACGGCCAGGTCGACCAGATTTTTTCTGGGTCAATTGCATCTTCGGTCTTGTGAGTGTGACCAGCCCGGCGTAGCTTCTGGGTCCTGATTTTCCAGTTCAACTGTCGAGTGGTCTGAGTCTAATAACTATGGTGTGTAGTCCAGCCAACCAGAGACCAAAGTGTGTGTGTGTGTGCAGAATTCAGCCCATCAAGCTAACTTCGGGCCTATTTGGTAGAACTTCTGCTCCCAACTTCTCTGTTGAATCTAGTGAAGCTGTGTCAAACAACCACCTTCTAAAAATTGGCGGATGCTACTTCTTGTGAGGAACAAGTTTTAAAATAAACTAACTAGGAGAAGCAAGGATGAGGTGGATTCTCGTGGAGAGCCAAGACCTATGAAAAGTTATAGCCCATGGAAGTTCAGGGGAATTACCCACAAATGCCATCGGATGATACCCCTTCGGCCCCTTCGGGTTTTCCCAGAGACGCATCGACGTTTGGTGGAGGCTTGCTAGGGCAACTCAGGTGTTTCCTCGGCAACTTGCTCAGCGATGTCAACGTCTCCACGGCGAGCACAGAAGTGTCTGTTGGCTTCCTCTCCTCTGCAAGGTGAGGTCTCGTTCTGCCTAACCCTATTCCCCACCTCTCTCGTTCCATTGGCCTCCTCTCCTTAGGACCACACCGCTAGCAAGCCGACACCCCAAGGTTCACCATCGTCGCCTCTCCATCACCATGGCCTCCCCGTCCCCCTCTCCTTCGCCTCCCTCCAGACCTGAGCACCAATGCCGCCTCCTCCCTGCTAGACTAAAACATCGCCAACTCTTTTCAACTCCCTCCTCCTCCTCCCTCCGGTTGAGCACCGCTGCCGCCCCACCTCCCTGCCAGGTCCGAACTTCGCCGCCTTCCTCCGGTCCCTAGCACCGCCGCCGTCGCCTCTGTAAGATCGAGGAGGCCGACTAGAGGGGGGTGAATAGGCGGTTTTAAAATTTTCGTCTAATTTCAATTGTCAATTTTAAACTTAATGAATTTACTAGAGCAAGATAATAAAAGTACACCTAAAGCAATCTAGAAAGGCTCAAGAGATCACTAGCACAAGTAATAGACTAAGAGCAATATCAAATAGTCTAAGTCAAGGATTGCTACTCTAACTAAACAAGCAATCAAGTAATATGAATAAAGAGCGTTGCTTGAATGTAAATAAACACAAGAGAGCAAACCACAATTGACACGATTACTTTTTACCGTGGTGATCGGAGACTTGCTTGGTCTCCCTAGTCCACGTTGAGGTAAGCCCGAGCGAATCGGACCGGCTCCACGAATTGAGCCTAATCACCTCGATCACTAGCGGTAGCCCTTTCCTCTCCGGTGGCGAGCTCAGAGCCTTCACAATCTTCCGAGCCTTCTCACAATCTTCTTGAGAAGATCACCGGACCTCCGCCAAGCCGTCTAGGTGCTGGCAAGCACCAAGAGAATAGACCACGATGGCTTGATCACACTCAAGTGCCTAATGGATCACTCTAGAATGCAATGCACTTAAATTTTGGCTCAACTACCTCAATTGAATGCACAAGAGTGAAAATGAGGTGTCAGAGGTTGCACTAAACTCAAATGTGTTCAATGGAATGTCAACAACCAGGTACAAGTTCTGGTGGGAGTGTATTTATACCCTCACCAACCTCAAATAGCCGTTGAATTAATTTATCCTGAAAATTCAGGGAAAACGGAACTACCGCCGTTGTTTGGGCGGTACTTCCGATTTCGCTTCGGTCGAACGGCTATAACATGAGTCGGTAACCGTTGGATAATGAGTGTGGTACTACCGCCATTAAAATCGCGGTACTTCCGAATCGGAAGTTCGCTCCTCCTGCCCCGCATTTCGATTTCAGCGCGTTAACTCCAACTCGTGGCGCTCTCGAAATGAAGTTCCGCTCTCAAGTCCGAACTCACGGCCTGCGGTAGTTCCAGATTCAAACCGCGGTACTTCCGTTTTCCAAGAGGCTAAGTTTAACTCCGGCGCTCTCTGGAATTGAAGTTCGCTCGGACCGGAACTTCGCGACATGCGTAGTTCCGATTGAACTTGCGGTACTTCCGTTTTGAGAGACTAACTCAAACTTGGCGCTCTGGAATAAACGATCCACTCAGAGTCCCGGTACTTCCGGCCATGCGGTAGTTCCCCTCGTAGAACGTCGGTACTACCGAATTTTCTGGCAAAGCACAATTTTGACTTGATTTTAATTTTTAAGTGCATGCATGATCCTAAATTGATCCATAGGGCATATTTGAATATGATCAAGCAATCATCATGATCCCTCTTAATAGTACGACATCTAACCTATAATCCGGTCTTCCAACCCTTCACCAAGACCGGTAAAAAATAAAATAGATACCTAAACTATTTACCTTGTCGCCCTTGAGATCTTTGAATCTTCATGAGATAATTTGTGAGCCTCTTTCTTCTCCATTTGAACTTATCCTTTCAAACGCTTAATGCACACATTAGTCCCATGATCATATAACGCCATTAATTACCAAAACAAATATTTTAGGGGCCTAGATGCTTTCAGCCTCTCGGCCAATCTTGGATGTCGCCGCCACCGTTGAGATAATTCCTCCTCCCAAAACTCCATCTCAGATATGTGTTTTTTCTTCCTCGCATGTTTCCTTGCCATCCTTGGTTGAATAGTGAGGATGGTCAGGCTTCTCTTCGACGTGTACTTGTTGGGTACTCGTTCTGTGATTCAGAAGTTGGATATTGCCAAGTTCTAGTTCATCAAATGTACTTATCGCATAGGGTACCTCCATTACTAACAGTGTACATTGCAGGGTTTAAATTATGTAGCTACACTGTTGTTGCTCGTTATGAAGACAGAGGAAGATGCATTCTGGATGCTTGCTATACTCTTGGAAAATGTTCTTGTCAGTGATTGTTATATTGATAATCTTTCTGGATGCCATGTTGAGAAAAGAGTGTTCAAAGTTCTTCTAGCTAAAATGCCATAGGTATTTTTCCCTTTTATGTTTATGCTGTGATTTCTCGCTAACAAATAAATCAATAAGAAAACATCATGCTATGATTCTGAACTATATTGGATTGGCAGAACAATGTAGGATTGCTGCTCATCTTGAAGCAATGGGGTTTGATGTTTCACTTGTTGCCACATAATGGTTCTTGTATCTCTTCTCCAAGAGCTTGCCCTTGGAGATTAGACAATAGTTAACTAGTGTTTAATTAGTCCATCCATGATTTCCCCACAAGTTATTGTACAATCTTTTCACACTTACTGTTATTGTTTCTGTGAACAGACAACCCTCAGGGTGTGGGATGTTTTATTCAATGAAGGAGCAAAGGTCTTGTTCCACGTCGTACTTGCAATTTTCAAGGTGTCTGCTCAGGAAATCTCCTTCGCTGCCTGGTTTTCTTAGGGTGGTTGGATTCCTTGCCCATATTGATGAAAGAGTGCCTTCTTTTTGTTTCATGTTACTTTTTTCAAAAGTGTTGCAATATCTGCAGATGAGAGAAGATGATGTACTACACATCCCTATGTACCTAAAATATCTGGTCTAGTCCCTAAACTAGCCTTATCAAAAGTAATCTCATAGGTTTCTACAATTTTATTAGCCTCTAGATTAAGTATGAGATAGCCTCTAAAATAACAGGATATCCTAGAAAAATTCTATTTGAAGATCTAAATTCAAATTTAGCAAAGTTGCCATGTTTAAAAATGAAACACTTACAACTAAACACTCTAAAATAAGAGACACAAGGCTTATGACCAAATCTAAGCTCATAGGAAGTCTTATGCAATAAGGTTTTCAAAAATACCCTATTAGATATATAACAGGCAGTGAAAATTGCCTCAGCCCAATACCTCTTGGGAGTAAGATCATGTTTTCCTCTCAACTATCCCATTCTGCTGTAGATCTCTAGGATAAGAGAGCTGATACTCTAGCCCATACTCAACATAGAAAGAAGAATTCTTAAACTCAATCCCATTATCACTCCTGATGACACTAAGGCCTCCTGGAAGATCAACTGATAATCTAAAGGCCAATTCTCTAGAATGACCAAATGCCTCATCCTTAGATGCCAAGAAGTAAACATATGAGTATCTAGAGTAATCCTCGACAATTACTAAGACACACCACTTTCCTCTTACCGATTGGACTCTAGAAGGTCCTATTGTATCTATGTGCAAGAGCTAACCTAAGCCATCTATCGCAACCATAGTAAGGGGAGGATGTGAAGCTACAACCATCTAACCATGTCTACAGGGAGAACACATTAAATCCTTCTCACCATTGAGCTTAGGTAGTTCTCTAATTAGATCCATACTACTGACCCATGTTAAGTGATCAAATTCAATGTGTCCCAACCTACAGTGCCAGAAGACAAAATCTCTAGACTCTGAAGCAATGCAACACCTAAGACTAGAAGTGGAAGACTTGGCAAAATCAACATTAAAGACTCTCCCAAGTAGAGAAATTTCAAAGACTAGATCCCTAGACTGATATAGAACTCTACAATCACTCTTCTTAAAGCTTACATCAATACTATCATCAATTAATTATGAGACTAAAAGTAAGATGTACTTGAGCTTAGGGCCACGTCCTTAAGGATGAAGCTGCCAATGAGATTGATTATGCCCTTAGCCATCACGGTTCCAATAGAAGCATCCCCAAACATAATCAAATCATTGTCGAATACACGAGTAAGGGAGGAAAACCATTTTGAATCTCCGGTCATGTGTCAAGAATACCCAGAGTCCACTAGCCACATGTTCTCCTTCCTCGCTCGCCGGATCTACAACACAAGAGAAAAACACATTGATGTCTCGGTACTAGGGTTAGTAATAGCTTTCAACCCATTCGAAGACCCCTTCCCATCAAACCCTAAGACTCTAACCTATCTCCCCTCTCTCTCTCCCTCAGGTTGCCAGGTAGTGTAGTGTAACATCCTGAAAATTTAAAATTTGAAAATATGAAGCTTTTGAAATATTTTACAATATATTCTATTTGAATTTGGATTTTCGATGTTTTCCTAATTTGTTGAGGTTCTAAAATTGAAGAGTTAATAAAGAGAAAGACAGTATTAATAATGCCTAAAAGGTGAATATGCAAATAATGAAAACTCAAGATTATAAATACGAATCTGAAAAGATGATCCAGTATAAGAAAAGAGAAACCTGAGTTAATAAAATGTAAATTTTCATTTTGAGAATGATAGTCAAGGGCAACAAAAATAAATAAGTAAAATATATGCGATTATATACAAAAGGACTAGTATGGTAAACAAAAGCATAAAAAATGTATATATATACCAAAATAATGGTATAAAGATATATATATATATATATATACATCCATGTGCACACATAAAATAAAATAAAAAAAAGGGGAATGCATTCGGCCGGCCGAATGGCCCGGCCCATTTCTTCTCCTCCCTGCTTCTTTCTCACTGCACGCGGCCCCTTTTTCCCGTTCTCTCACTGCCGGCCGGCCCTCTCCCGCTTCCTTCCGCATACGGACCAGCGCCCCTCCTCTTTCCTCTCTTCCTTCTCCCGGTGCGCCGCGCCATCTTCTCTCTGGCGCGCAGCTTCTCTTCGCCCGCGGCCATGCACGCGCCACTGCTGCTCCGTCGCATCACGCGTGCTGCCGTGTCTAGTCGCCGCCCCATCGCCGCCGCTACCGCCGCCGCACATTGGACCGCCGGACGACGCCCCACCGAGTCTACAAAGCCGTGGAAGCACGCCATTTTCTTCCCGAACCTCCTCTTGCTCCCACCCGCGAATCGAGGTACCGAGCCCCTATGCCCGCCGGCGACCCATCTCCTCCAACTCCGTGGCGGGAATCCGCAGCTCGGAGCCATCCCAAGCCAATTCATCGGAGCGAGAGCTTCCTCGGCGTCGCCTAGCTCCTTCCGCCGTGTCGGCGGACCTTTCCCACCTCCACGTCGCCGACACCATGAGCCCGTTTGCGCCGCCGAAGGCCACCGCCACCGCCATCCTCGAGCCACCTCCGACACAACCAGCAGCTCTGGGTAGGATTCCTCCCGACTCCTCGTGCTTGTGCACTCTCCCATTTCGGCCCCCACGCTAACATCGGCGCGTTTCACCTCCACCGCCGGCCGCTGCTGGCCGACGCCGCCACCCCGCGCCACCACGACCCGCGACGCCACCACCGAAAGTTGCACCATCCAGTGGCAACCCATTTTGACCGTACCGCACCTCCCGGCCGTCGTCCACCGCCGGCGACGCCAACACCGAACCCGGCCTTCATCCTCTGTTTCGGTCTCAGCTGCGGATTAGCTTCATAAAGCTCCCTGCGCGTTCTCAGTCAGCCTAGGCCTCCGGCCCACTTGGCTAACCGAGCGCTTAACATTGACATTACCCCAAGGTCGAGTTCGATTCCACCTTTGCACATTTTATTTCTTTTTGATTTACTGTTATTAATCCAATTTAATTAGTAAAATTAAGGAAAAATTAGGAAATAATTTAGAAAAGCTAACCAGATTTAATTAGGATATAAAAGAGGTTATGTAAGATTTAAATTTGGGTTAGTTCATATATGATTAATTAATATGGTTTGAACAATAACCTAAAAGGCTAAATATTAGTTAAGGACATGGATAGAGAAAAATACTTTGGTTAAATGTTCAAATTAAAATTAACATATATGCCTAGCATGTCATCATTAAAACAAATTCCTTAATAGATTTAATTAAGTAGCTATATTAATATATAACCCAGTATGGCAAGTTTTGCTAGGTAAATAAATTTTAATTAAAGCCAAGCCAAATGACAACTAAAATGTATGTATATATATATACATATATCTACATATGCATAAATGAGTAGAGAGAAGTGGATGGCATGTGTACAATTCACTAGTAAAAATAACCAAACAACTTTGCGGTCATAGTAGAACCTACTAACATATATATGTATATAGGTTATCGTTAATATACCGCTAGTCATGAAATATTAAATAGTAACATTAGTTGATAATGATAATAAGATGAACTCTGTATAGCAGCTCAACTTGTAAAAGGATAAAATATCAGTATCGTAGTTTTCAAAGAGCACTTAAATTAAAAGGACAAAACGATATCCAAATGTTATAATACCTTCAACTAAAAGATTTATAGAATAAGTATAGATCTCATCCATCAGTCCAGTTTGCCTTTACCTGAGTTGCAAAGAATGCATACCCTAAAGATAAAATTTGTACACTAAACACCTACACCAATTCATAAGAATACACTAACTCATGGAACTTCCTTGATAAATACAAAAATAATAAAAGAGGTGATCAATAGAAAGATCGAACCATTATATCCTTCCACTGACCCTGTCTCAAATCACCCGAATCACCCATTAACTCATAATGAAACTAAATCGAGTTTACTCAGATTTATTTGAATCTTTGAGTTATTTGCCTTTGTTTGTATTATGTCATTTAGCACGTAATTAGATATGGGAATATTGGAGAATCAAAGGATCAGGCGTGATCAAGAGCGAATCGAAGATAAAGACCAGAAGCCCGAGAGAAAGCATTGTGTGAACTCAAGATCGCGATGAAACCGCGCCAAAGAAGTCAACACTTTGAACATATTGAACCCAGCATTTCAAAGTTATTTCCTTTAAATTAACAAAGTGCATGCTATTATTTCATGAGAAATGTTATGTTCAATTTCAGCAAGCTAGTTATGCCCATTATTCTTTGTTGTTTATATTAATCTCCTTGCCATGCTTGGAAATGTGAACCTTGTCGCCATAGTAAGAAATAGCATATGTTTTCACAAAATAAGTCCTTATTTATATGACATGCTTAGGAATGCTAGCTACTTGGGGTGACACTAATGCCCCAAGGAAAACTCCTCAAACTATTTTAAATCATATGGTGCGATGCCATATGTAGTGTTGGTGTGATGCGACACTTAGCGTATGGTGCGATGTCATACGCAACCCTTGGTGCGATGCGAGGTTAACTTATGGTGAGATGCCATAAGGATGGTTGGTGCGATGCCAACCATAAGCATATGGTGCGATGTCATATGCCGCCGCCAGTGCGATGCCAAGAGGCAACCTATGGTGCGATGCCATAGGGTTAGTTGGTGTGATGCCAACGCGTATGGTGCGATGTCATACGCCGCCCTTGGTGCGATGCCAAGAGGCAACTCATGGTGCGATGTCATAAGGGTTGTTGGTGCGATGTCAACAACAAGCATATGGTGCGATGTCATATACCGCCTTGGTGCGATGCCAAGAGGCAACTTATGGTGCGATGCCATAAGGATAGTTGGTGTGATGCCGACAAAATTACTTGGATTATTACAACTAATGGTTTAAAATGTGATTCCAAACCTGCTCGGTCATAGGAAACTTTTAAGTAATTGTATTCAAAGCACTCTTTAGCAAACAAAATAACCCTATGCCTTTCCATTGTCAAGCCATGCATGTTATATATTTGCATTCGTGTGTTGGCTTGCGAGCACGGGTCTGAGTGCTCACTCGCTTTGCGACAAAATTGAATCGGGAATCAAATCACCTCGCCTCGAACAAGATTGGACAAGGTGGCCGAGAAGATGAAGATGTCAAGGGCTAGGTCGCGAACCTCCGGTTGGTGCCGTGGGCATGTCTCAAGGTCCCACTGCGTGCTTCATTCATTCTTTGCAATTTATTGATTTCGGCCTAATCGGCCCATGAGTAAGTTTACTATTATATTTACGCTTCCGCATGATATGTATTTTGATATTCGAATCAGAAGCGTGAGCACTATCTACTGATCCAGGGAATAGTGCAGTAAATCACAGTGGATTTGGATTGAAAAATCCGGGTCCGACATGTAGGCGCACGAGTCCACGAGGCAACTGAGCGTTGGGCAAGGCCACTTGGTGGTAAGGCGAGCAGGCAAGGGCATCTCCTAGGCTCTAACTTGACCTTGGTGCTGGCGCACTGTCTTGGCACTAGGAGGTAGGAGCCAAGTAGCTAGCACCAAGAAAGTGAGCACGGTGAGCACCTAGCGGGGCCTGGCCGGGCGACCTAGGAGCCACGATCCCAGGGAGCGAACCTGAGGCTATCTACTCTCGTGACAACAACGCAAGTGCATCCTTCTTCCTTAGTTGTTAAGTCCCAAATCCCACATTCGCAATTCAACATATTTTTCTTAGGTATGTTGTGATTTTTTAATTATTTGAGATATTGTTTCTAATAGGAATAATCTATACTTTGATTTTTTTTCTTATTACAACTCTTTATCTTTTCTATTAAACAATATATTATTAACTCCCCCAGAAATTCGAAGTCTGTCACTATCATTAGGGTATATTAACTCCCCCAGAAATCCGAAGTCTGTCATTATCATTAAGGTAAGTTAGTGTCATATACAATTCCGAAACTAATAAACGGGAGGATTAGATTATTAAGAGAAGAGAACAAACCACAACAAGAGAAATAGTGAACAAAGGGCGACATTGGAGAGTATATATCTTAAAAAAAAGAGTGGGGAGGATATAAACAACAAATCAAGCTTTTGTTGTTTTTCACGGGAAAAAATGAGAAGAGGAAAGGGAGGATATACAACAAAACTTTAAAAAAACGAGAGGAGAAAGAGGAAGAAAACAGAAACCATATTCTTAACTGACGCTCATTATGAGACGCATAATGATGAGCATGTTTTTTTTTTGCTTTGACTAATAGATTATGGTTGTGGTTGATAGTTTTATCCTCTAACATTAGTATTTATATGAGCAAACCGAATATCGATAAGCTGATAAATTATTTTAAAAATGACTCCATAAACTACTTTGAAAAGATAATAAAGGTACTGCTTTTAAAAAAGCCGATATCTATAGATAATTATCCGAGACCGAGAGGACAGAGTGTCGAGGCGCGTAGCGCGTTGGTTGTCGCCAGCATTTTCAGCTTTCGGTACGTGGGCCCCGCCCAATTGTTGAGTTTGCCAGGTTGGTCGGTCTCGACTCTCAACTCTCTCTCTCTCGTCACACCAAACCAGCCTCCTCTCCTCTCCGCCTCCCAACCCTAGCCCCATGGCCTACCGCCGGAAGCAGGGCCCCGTCGCGGCCGACGATCGCCGGAGTTCCCAACCCCAGGCATGCGCCCTCTCTCCTCCCCCCTCTCATCCCTCTTATATACCGTCCAATTTCTTTCATTATTTTTTGCCGATTTGTTTATAGTCCTTGCTCGAATACGTCGGACCACATCACGCCAATTTTGCTTCTCTCCGGCTTTGCCATCTTTCGATCGACACAAAATTCTCTATCCTGCTCCTAACTCCTAGTGACACACCGACACCTACCATACGAGTGGAGTAACGATGATTGGAGTACGTTATAAATGCGATTACTTGACAATTAGGATAATTTGATGTTGGGAGTACTTTGTGAGTGCTCGATTACTTAATTGGAGCAGTCAATTTGATGTTGGGAGTGCTCTATGGCTGACATGTATTGATCCAAGTTTCCCCTCTTCCTTCGCAATTTGGGGCTCAGCACTCCTAAATATGTCGCCTCCTTAAATCACCACCATCTCATTTTATCTCTGAGAGAATAAACATGTGCTAATCATCTGACGTTTGTTTCTGGTGTTCACTTTCAAGTGCTCCTTCGTGAAAAAATTAGCCTGTATGTGTCACGTATGAATATATGATTATGATTGATCGACCAATATTACTAACTGGTGATATGTTAATTTGTCTGTGGATGCAAATGAGCAGGATTCGGCTACTTCACCATACAGTTACACATCGATGAAAACCATGCATGAGCCTAAGCTCGGATTGTGGGGAGCTTTGGCAAGAAAGGCCAAGGGGATTCTCGACGAGGATGCTGCCACACATAAGTTCGACGACTATAGAAAGGACCAAACCCCTCACAAGTTCGATTCATCCAATGGAGCTCAGGTGAGGTAGCAAATATATATTCAGCTCAGACCCCATACATTAGTGAAACACAATAATTTACACTCAGTAAACTTATTATCCATGGCCCTTTTTTAGGAACCCATGACCTTGTCTCTTCGGTGACATTCCAATAAACGCTTATGTTTACCTTCCTTGCATTCCATTCTTTTTTGTGATTTCAGGCCCCTCAGTCTCGTTGGTCATTCGAGAATCATGGGAGGACAGAAAGGAGTGACCCTCGAACAAGATCGGAGGCACTTGCTGCTTCTGTCAACCAGCTTGGTGGAAGAATCAGAAATGCCTTGGAAGTAATATTCTTATCATCATGACACTCTATGTTTTTTACACTGTTACCAACACAAGTCACACAACCATTAAAAGTTGCTTCATTCCGAGTCTTCTTTCTGTCTACTCTTTGGATACTTGGCAGAGTTTCTATTTTGGAAGTACAGTGTCTTATTGGGTTTCTCAACTAAGTTGCTTTTTTTCCCACTGTGTAACAGGAAGGCCTCACTATTGTTGATAATAAGACATCCAACATCATCGAGGAAACAAAGAAGATACAAATTAGAAGGAAGCCTAATGGTTCCAGTTCGTATATGCAGAACCCTGCTGCAGATACATTCACCCCTCCTAATTTCTCACAGAAGCAAGCTGAAGCTTCTGCCCAGGAGACTCAGTTAAAAGCTTCTCGCGACGTAAGGTGCCATATTATTGTACCTCAATTAGGAATGTGCTTTTCCAGGTCCTTTATGGAAACTTTATTGTAGAGCTACAGCTACTAGATCTTTTACATGGAAAAAGCTTGCAATGCTTAGAGGTGTTTATATTTAGCTCAACATCTAGGATTAGGTTTTTCTAGTTTCATTTATTTCAAGACACCGGTAGCATCGCAGCAGTAATTCTCAGCAGCAACAGATAAAACATACAGGCATTTGTGTTTTATGCTGAGAGATATTTGTACTAAGTTTCCCTGTGGTCCTGTACTAAGTTCTTGGTTATAGGCTTATTATAGCTGTCGATGTGGTTTAAAAGAGCCCTGTCTACTTCTCACCATCCATTTTCCTAGCACTATTTTAGACAAGTGAATATACTCATTTGTAGCTTATGCGTGCACAATGGTTCTTTCTCTTACCCCCTACAAATTGTTTCAGGTTGCTAATGCGATGGCTGCTAAAGCAAAACTTGTACTTCGTGAACTAAAAACCATTAAATCTGATCTAGCTTTCGCTAAGCAGCGATGTGCTCAGCTAGAAGAAGAGAACAAGATCTTGCGTGAAACTAAGCAGAAAGGGGTCAAAGCTGAAGAGGATGATGACCTGGTAAAAAAATTCTTAGGCCAATTCTACCTTAGAGTTATATTGTTTTCTCTATTCTTCATCTGATGTGTACTTCAGCTTATTCACCTATTGAAAGTGTAAGCAGCAGAGATGGATGGAATTAGTTTATAGTTTTCTATCATACATTTCTCACTAATAATAATATGATATTAGTTGCTGTTTTCCTTCTTTCTGTTTCTAAACAATTCTAATAGTTGTGTGAATTCTTAGTACATTTTAGTGTGGTTGATTCACATGAAAGTGTGAGATATGGTGATGGGAGGTTGAATCCGTAATCTTAATTTAAAATAAATACGGATCCGTACTATAATCTGACTGTTAACTAAATAGATATCACAGTCAAGCTGTGCATTTGAAGAGATTTACTGGTGTCTTTTCAATTATTGCTATAGTACAAGTTTATTTTTGATGCTGCCTTTTTAGTTGATGTGTAGCATGCCCACTCCAAGTAATACTGAAATAATCATTCTCCTTGAAACAGATCCGCATGCAACTGGAGACATTACTGGCCGAGAAATCAAGACTGGCACAAGAAAATTCCATGTATGCCCGTGAGAATCGCTTCCTGCGTGAGATAGTAGATTTTCATCAATTCACCGCCCACGATGTTGTCTCCTTGGAAGTTGGTGACATGGAAGACAGCAATCCAGAAGAAGATAGCAATCACTCCTATGCTGAAAATATGTTTCCTGTGGTTGAAGCTTATTTAGCCCATGAAGAAGTATCTCCTGTCCACTCCAGGCCAGAATCTCCAATCCTCAGCCCAGGCGAGCCGTCATCACCGAAATCCAGCAATTCTCTAAGTAATGTTGCCAATTTACCCAACAATGCCTCAAAGCCAAATGCATTGGTACCTGACGCAGATTGACGTATATCATCTGGTATCTTGCGTTGGTACCTGACGCAGATTGACATATATCATCTGGTATCTTGTTTGGCCTTGCAACTGGTTTGGTTGTGATTGGTGTGCATAAAATTTTGTCAATTCTTTTTTGAATTGTAATTTAGTTGCAGGTTTCTGCTTCTGTGTAAGATTATATGTGGTTTTGAATTTCCATGTAGTGTTGGTGAAGTTGACTGGTGTGCATATATAGGCAAAGTTTGTATTACACGGTTTGGTTTCCATGCATGTAGGACTGGTGAGATTGATTGGTGTGAATAGGCAAAATGAACAGCGCTTTGAAGAGTGAGTTTACTACTTGTATATTGAGATTGGTGTACATCAAGACAATGAAATAAGGTTTGCGTTTTGGTCCCTTAAAATTGTACATAAGATCGGAACCTTTTCGGAGTTTCCTTGAGTGCCTTTCATTTATAGTCAATACAAGATTCCATTTCGGTTTGTTTGTTGATCTTTGTCGTGGTTATCATACCAAGAAAGAGACAATAACTAGAGGTGGATTTCCTGGTGTCGGGGCAGCCGGCCTAGTCAGTGTCAAGTATACAACGATGTCGATTTGGAGAGACCGGGAGAGGTGCAGGCCGTAGTGCAAAGTGCCTTTGATATAGCAAAGTATTCGCTTAACCAGCTGGAGATGTGGTTCATGAGGGTCGTGCATATGCAAGCACACATGCTGAATGGCGTGAATGATGTCCGGTCTTATAAAGGTTAGGCACCGAAGAGCTCCTGGAAGGCTCCTGTAGAGGGTTGGGTTGGCAACATGTTCACCAGTAGCAGCAGGTAGCTAGGAGTGGACTTTGATCGGTGTCGTACAAGGATTGCAGTGGGTCATGGAAGCACGCTCCAAAATCTCGGTAGCATAGGCCCCTTGAGAGTGGAATAGCCCATGAGAGGAGCGTTGGACAGAAATCTCCAAGAAGTGATGTAGCTCACCGAGATTTGTCATAGCAAACTCCTGCTGAAGAGAAGTGATGAGGCGGTGAAGAAAACTCGAACTAGAGGCCATCAAGATGATGTCATCAATGTAGAGGAGCGGGTAGGCCACATCAGCGCCATGGTGATGTATGAAGACCAGTGAGCCGATAGACAGGATGAAGGTTTGAAAATGGTTAAATCATGTGCATGGCGCTTGCTTTAGTCCGTAGAGAGATTTGTTCAAATGGCAGATATGTGACGGTTTGTCTGGATCAGTGAAACCTGGTGACTGCTTATAGTACACTGTTTCGGCCAATATCCTATGGAGAAAAGCTTTCTTTACATCTAGTTGGTGAATTGGCCAATCGCTGCTCAAGGCAAGGGAAAACATTGTCCTCCTGTCGATCCCACCGCCACGTCCTGACTCTGTCGCTCACCTCCTGTTGCTCCCAGTCACTGCTGCCCTCCAGACCCTCGACGTTGCTAGCTCCTACACCCTTGCTTCCGGTCGGTCCCGTTGTCGCTGTCCGCCCTAACAACTGTCCATAAGCATTTCTGAAAGAACCAAAATTAAAATTACTTTCACCCTCCCGACTAGGGGTGGAAAAAAAGCTCGTTAGTGGGGCTCGTTGGTTCGGTTTAAAATTACTTCAATTATACTTGTTAATTGGTTAAACATTAAAATAAGTTGATTTCAAATGAATTTGAATTTTGCTCTAGCTCGGATCGACTCAGCTCGGCTCGTTAGCTCGTTTCTAAAAATACTTTTAAATTACTCGTAAAATGATATTAAATCAAATTATGTCAATTTTAAGAAAAGCTCGATAAGACGAGGGGCTGACTCGATATCCACCCCTGCTCCCGACTAGCCGGCCATTGTAAATTCTCACGAGGAATTCAGATCTCAGGATGATGACGTTCAAAATTCAAAAGTGAAGAAATTCGAAACGGAAAGCTCAAAGCCGCCGCCTCACTCCCCTCGCACGTGCCTCCCCTCCCGCCGTGGTCCCCTCATTCGCGGGCACCCTCCAAGCTCCCACCACCACCGCCTCCGCCGGCGCCGGCGACGATGCCTCGCAAGGCCTCCTCCTCCTCAGGTACGTTCCCCGACCCTTCCGCGCCTCGCAATTCGCCAAGCGAGCCCCCTTTCCCGCACTGATCCCGCCCCCTCAAAAACCCTAACTCCCTCCCAGATGCGCGGCTCAAGTGGCGGAAGCGGAAGCGCACCCTGAACCCCTCCCCCTCGAAGCAGTCCGCCGCGGCCGACCACTCCGACTACTCCGACTCCGCTGCGGCCGCCGCCGCGAACGACGACGACGACGACGCGCTCCACGCCTCCGCCAACGGGGGCGAAACCTAACTGCCGGCGGCGGCGGTGATGACGACCCCGTACTCGACCTCCGCGAGGCGGAGGTGCTCTCCTCGGCCGAGCCCATTTCCGCCTTCCCCGCCGCCACCCGCCACGCCGTCAGCCGTCTCCATCCCACGGTACTCGCCGTTGTCGCGGCCGAGCGCTCCGCGGCTCGTGCCAGCTGCGCCGCGGCTGCCTCTGCCCCCGCGCTCGAGAACATCTCGCACGGGCAGCTACAGGTGCTGTCGGCCATGCTCCCCGACCACCCGTCCCTGTCCAACGACCCTGACAAGCCGTCCTCATATGTTTGCACCACGCCTCCACTTATGGAGGGTCGTGGCATCCCCAAGCAGTTCCATGGCAAATTACTTGCCGTGCCCAGGCACGCAGGTTTGTTCTGCGCACCAAAAATGCTTACTAATGAGGTACACTGGTAGAGCAAAATGTTAATTTAAATTGGTTGGATGTGGGTTGATCTGTAATTTGTAGATTGGTTCTTGCCGACGACGGTGCACAGGTTGGAGAGGCAAGTGGTGCCGCATTTCTTCTCAGGGAAGTCCCTAGGGCACACACCAGAGAAGTACATAACGTTGAGGAATAAGGTGATTGCGAAGTATTTGGAGTGCCCTGCGAAGAGACTTGGATTTGCTGATTGCCAGGGGCTTGTCACGAGCACGGCTGACTTGTATGACCTGAGTAGGATAGTTAGGTTCTTGGACGCTTGGGGGATCATTAATTACCTTGCGGCTGAGTCTGTGCACCAGGGTCTGAGGATGGCAGAATCGCTAATCAGAGAGGAGCCAACAGGGGAGCTGCAGCTGCGGTCTGCACCATTGAAATCAATTGATGGTTTGATTTTGTTTGATCGGCCAAAATGCAGTGTCTGGGCAGAGGATATTGCTTCTGTGGCATCAACTTCATCTGCTCTGGAGGTGGCAAATGGTTATGCTGGTTTTGCAGATTTGGATGAAAAGATTTGGGAGCGGTTGTCAGAGAATTTTTGTAGTTACTGCTCACAACCTTTGCGCAGCTTGTGCTCTGAGTCACAAAAGGAGGTGGGTATCGTTATAACTGCTATGCAGATATTTTCATTCTTCATATTTGGGAGATCCTTTAACCACGTCTTTAGGATTGTTGATTATGCAATGTTCTTCACATTCACACTTCGTCATTTCCATTTTTAGAATGATACTATGTTATTATGTCACGTTCAAAATTTAGCATTGCTTTACCACATGACTGACCATGTGAAGGAACTGATTAAGACAATGATATGCTATGCTTGAGGAGATGCTCAATTTTTGCTATGGCTCGATTGTGACCTATTGTTGAAAGGTTAAATTCAAATGCCAATTATCATACAATCTTTTCAATGCTATAATCAATTATCAAACAGCAATTATAGTCTAATTCCTATGGTGAGATAGTTATCCTGATGTGCCATTTGGTAGTTATCTTGATGTGCCGTTTGGCCGAAAAATTTTCATGGGGAAAAGGATCGGAATATCGGATCTTATGCTTCATAGTGTGCTATGAACTTGTGATGCGTTTTTGTGCATAGCAATGACATTTCAACTTTAAGTTCATTTGCAATTTCAACAACCAAAAGCTCATATAATTGACGTGATGATTTGGTTAAAAATGTGTTGTTGTTACCAAGGTTAGAAATTCCGGTACCGGCCAGTAACCGGAAAACTTGGAAAAAATTGGCCAAATTTCAATTGTCCAAATTTGAATTTGAAATCGGTAACTGGAAAATCGGTCGGTTCCCGCCCAAAAAACCGGAGAAAAACCACTAAAAACGGAAAACTGCTGAAAACCGGTTTTCAAATTAGAAATTGAAAGTTCCTAATACATTCATGGCAAAAAGCATGAAGCCAAGCACGAAAGGTGCATGCATCTTTCTAATACATTCCATTAGTGTTAAATAATGTAAACATTATTAGAGAAACTAACTTTTACATTCAAAATTTTAAATTTGAATTAAATAAAAAACCACCGGTTTTTATTCTACCGGTAGAACCGGTTACCAGTGGTAACCGGGCCGGGTTTTTGAACCCTGGTTGTGACACCACATTGTGACCTATTGATCATATGCAAATTGCAATGAAAATGGTTTGCAATGTGACAATTATTAAGTTTATTTGAGTCCAGTATAAATTGCATTTTGATCTCTAAATATGAATTGCCCTAGGATGAAAATTGATAGCTAACATTTCAATTGTTAAACATACATGAAAAGTTCTATACTTTTATTTGTCCCTATTTTTGGTCGTTTGGGATCTGCCAATGAATTTTTGCTACTACAAAATATGCACCTCCTTTGCTGTCGAATTTTTGCTATTGTCACGAGTCAGTAGTCAAGAAAAATGAAAAGAGTATCTTCAAATAATAAAAAAAGAGACGTGTAAATGTTTTACAATAATGTTGCAGTAGTTCAAAATGTTGCACTGTAGCGTTGCAGTTGCTGTTGAAAAACGGCACAATATGCTATTCACTAAAATATTTTTATGCTATGACATGTTGTGGTGCTACTGCTACATATGCTACTAAAGAAAAATCGCGAGCTTGCATAGTTCAAATAAAATGGTGTAGTTCATTGAAAAATGTTATGATACATTAACAAAAAAAAATTATCAGAAGTGTATAACATGGTTCTGTTCAAAGAGCAATGGGGAGGATAGGTAAAAGGCTTTCTGATTTGCTGCTAGTACATTTATGTGCATTTATGTAGATCTCCCAACATACAAATGGTCTTAAAATAGTTAGCTCCTCCAATGGCCAGATCCTGTCCTCCAGCTGCTCCCAAATGTCAGCTTTAAGTTGAGATGTTACATTGAATCATATATGTTATTAACTTTGATATAAATGTATAGTTATGTTATTCTTTTGCTAAGAGTATTTTTATGCTACAAAATCTGTTATACCGGTTAATGACAACCTTTGACTTTACATGCACTGCTGCCTAGGTTGAGAAATTTAAAGATTAGCTAATCCTAGGACGTACTAGAATTAGCAATTCTGAGTATAGATAATTTTTTTGATAAACAAATGTTCAAAGTTCAAATGAGTTCTAAAAAGAAGCCTTGGATTGCTGATGTGTATGCATACCTGCTGTGAGCCTGTGACTCACAAATAGGCCTGTGCCTGCTCTGTTGCAACCCACACATCACTCTTCTGCATGGTACCTGCAGGCCTGTAGTCAACTTGCCCTTAGCTGGTGTTATTAGTTAATGTGCGCTAGCTCTCAATAGCTCATGCATCCATATATTGTCTAGCCCACTTGTTGCTATTCATTGCCTGCCCATAGCAACTCCGCAGGCCATCCCAAATAATCATGCTAAATCCTTTGCTTTACTTTGATCAATAAGATGACATACCTGAAGCCCAGTTGTAAAAGTTAAAATAATGACTGTTTCAGATGTGCTGGTCATGCATTTAATGTAGTGCTGTAGCCTTTAAGCACTGTCCTGTTTCTCTGAAAATTGAGATGTAACAGTGCTAAGTTTGCATGGGTTGTAGTTGGTGTGAAGCTCTGAACCTAGAAGCCATCCCACTAGCAAGCCATTTATGGTTTAAGGCTATGTTTACAGATTCGAAGAGGAGCTTCATATCCTGTCAAACAGAGACTAAGCATGCATCAGGATTCATTGGATTAATCCATCGATTTTGCTGTGCATAAGTTTACAACTTTCAAGTGTATGCTTCAGTAGTATCTGAGCAGCAGTGTGTATGTTTAATATACTGTTTATTACATCTAAATTAGGTGTGTTAGCACTTAGCATCCTGGAAGTATTTATCTGTAAGTTGGTAGTCTATCAGTTTAGAACACACATATGGCAGAATATCTATTTGTATTGTGTAACCTTCTGTACACCATATTCTAAGATGTACCATTTGATTGTTGTTAACAAGTGATCTGAATTGTTTGGGTATTTTAGTTTCAATGCACTATCTCTTTAACAATCATTTACCCTGCAGATATGTTTAGTTTCGGTATGTCGTGTTTTACGAATGATATATATTTTATTGCATTATGCCATTATGGTTTTCTTTTTAGATGTTCATGAATACACACACACACACACACACACATTTCTTAGCATCATAACAATTTTATTCTGCTTTCTATTGTAAACTCCCTCTCTAAAAAAAAGCTTGTAAAGGTGCTAACAAGCTGATTGATTGAGCAGGCAGGCATTGCTCTTTGCTCGGATTGCTTCCACGATGCAAAATTTATTACTGGGCACTCAAGCTTAGATTTTCAGAGAGTGGATGGGAATAAAGATGGATCAGACTATGACAGAGACAGCTGGACTGATCAGGAAACTTTACTGTTGTTGGAGGGCATAGAGAAGAACAATGATAACTGGAATGATATTGCTGAGCATGTCGGAACAAAGTCAAAGGCGCAATGTATTCACCATTTTATTCGTCTTCCAGTGGAAGTTGGTTTGTTAGAGAGCATTGAAGTACCAGAAGCTTCCGTTTCATCTAGAGTGCAAAGCAATGGATTTTTGCATTCAAATTCCAACGGCAATACTTCAGGTGTCTTCACTATTTGCTCTATTGACAAGCTTCTCATTTTTTTTTTTACAATTTCAGTTTCGATGGTTTCAAAATGCTTCTGCCTCCATTTTTTAACTGTGACAATTATTTACCTTAGGAAACTTTCCTCAAAGCAGCCAACCTGGACACCAGCTTCCATTCATTAATTCAGCTAATCCGGTTATGTCACTGGTGAGTGATTGCACACTATGTGTTGTTTGTAAAATCATTGCAACTGCTCGATTCAATTTTAGGTGCCAAAATGTCTGAATGCTTGTGCTTAGTTGCAATTATAGTAATCTTCACTGCTCCTTTTGTATGGCCTATTTTTACTTTTAGTGATGCACATACATGTTGACTGCAAATTTCAAATTTCTTCCACTGAAATATTTGTAAATCAAAGCCCATGCTATCTTTAAGACAAATCATTTGTGAATTTCAAAAATTGAGTTGTTACTATTAGTAGTTGCTGACCATACGCTGCCGCGCTGGCACTGCTAATCTAGACATCTATGCTGTAGATCTGTAGAACTTTACTCAATGCATGAGTAGATTGCTCATTGCAGTTCACTTGACTGATCAAACATGAAAAGCTGTTGAACAACATAGAATTCTGGGTCCGTAGAACACGTTGTCAGATTTTGTCAGCATAAAAAGCTTATTGCCATTGATTGAATTCTCGAACTCAAAAACATGTGATTGAGGGCACTTGAGGTACATCAAATAGGCAATCCCAGTGGTCGGTGGGAATCCATGTACATTAGATGTGGAAATATCTAGTGCATAACCATATTTTAGTGCCAACTTGTTAACGCCCGACATGAGCTGTTGGGTGAGATCTGGAAGCATCACATTTAGGTGGAACTGAGGAGCAGATAGGTGGATTATTGCGTGCATAACCCCCTCACAAATTGAGGAGCACAGTGCTATTTTTTTTGCTAGTTAGCAAATACAGTTTTATGTGTCTTTGTTATGCATCTTTTCAGGCTACTGTAGATCTCTATTATATATCTGGTCTTACTGTTCAGAAACGTTTCGCAGGTTGCATTTTTGGCCTCTGCAGTAGGACCAAGAGTTGCAGCATCCTGTGCAAATGCAGCGTTATCTGCTTTGACGAGAGATGATTCCAGGTGAGCCACCTATATGCTGCACAAGGGATGTCCAGTGAGGCAGTGACGTGATTAATGATTTGTCAATTCCAACATGCAATATTGGTTTTGTAACTGGAAATGCAAGTGTTCAATTTTGGATGTTGATACTTGTTTTTATTTTAGTTGTTTTGGTCTCACCTTGCTTGAGTTGTCTTTTGACATGCTCTTTTTATTGTATTAAGGATGTGTTCAGAAGGCAATGATGTTATGGGCCAGATTGCTCATCCAAGCTACGGTAACCTCTTTATTCCCCAAATTAGTAATTTCGTTTGTTGTATAATCTTATTTGTTCATGAAATTACTGTAAAGTACAATCTCATTCTAAAACAGATGCCTCATCATCCATCTCTGTGGAAAGTGTCAAACATGCTGCAATGTGTGGCTTGTCAGCAGCGGCAACAAAGTGTAAACTTTTTGCGGATCAGGAGGAGCGTGAAATTCAGAGATTAACTGCCACCATCATAAATCATCAGGTTCGTCGGAATACAAAAGTTCAGTGTGCTGCAATTTTGTTGTGGTGATAATATAGTTAGTTTCATATTTTTGTGGCATAGTTTTGCTTTTACTGTGCGCTGCTGTTGTGCCAGTTCTTGCATGTTTACTTTATGACTTGAAGATGGAAGCTCTTTGATAAAACTTCAAATCACAAGTGCCCTTGACCTAGTTTCCTGGTCTTGTCTTTTGATTATGGTACCTCAAAATTTATACTGGCATTTCAGATAAATTAAACAAACACTGAGAAAAAGCAAAGGAGGTTTTGAGCATGAAGGAGAGCCATTGGAGGCAAAAACACCGGTTTCCATTTGGAAGGTTCGGGTTTTTGCCTAATGGAGCTGAGTTTTTAACGAGTCTTGCTGATTCTGAGTAGTTTTGAAGGAGTTTGAAGAAAACAAATTGTTCTGTCATAATAGTTTAAAGAACTTGGCATTAACTGTCATAACTCAGGGTTAAGCCCAGGTCTTAGTAAACCAGGAGGATCCAGCCAAGTTCGATGTGGGTTTTTGTTTTGAAACCTTAACCGGCTTTGAACTTCTTCTGTAAACCACCTGGAAATTGGAACCAATGGTCCTCCAGGAACTGGTTCCTAAATGTGTTGCGAAGAGTACCCTTTCATATTTACCTTTTTGAAATTTATACATATAATCCAGGGCGGAAAAATAATGACAATCTAACTTTGAGCATGCCGTTATCATGGTCCTGTCACCTGTGATGTACTAGGTGATATTTAATATTGATTTTATTATTCCCACTCTTACTCTGCCATAACACTCGTTTGCAGTTAAAGAGATTGGAGTTGAAGTTGAAGCAATTTGCAGAGGTCGAGACCGTACTTTTGAAGGAAAGCGAGCAGGTTGAGAGGATCAGGCAGGGGCTGTCAGCTCAGCGTGTCGGGATGATGTCAGCTCGGTTAGCTTCCACTGGAGGCAGCAGCACCATGGCATCAAATCCAATGAATCAAGGCAACCCTCGACCGCCAGGAATGCCAGGCTCGATGCCTCAGGCCAGCATGCCAGCGCTATACGCCAATAACATGCAGGGGCATCCGGCCCAGATGGCTTTCTTGCAGCAGCAGATGCTCTCGTTCGGGCCTCGCTTGCCGCTCTCAGCGATCCACCCTGGCTCAAACTCGTCGGCACCCAATGTCACGTTCAACCCCGGCATGCCCAATTCGGCGACTCCTAATCATCATCCAATGATGAGACCACCTTCTGGGAACAAGTGGAGTGTAGGCTAAGGAGAGATTTTCTTGCGTCGCAGTTTTCTGGGTTGTAGCTCTAATTCGTTACTGGCAACCATTGTAATTCAATTGCACAATCACACGTAGAAGTACTTAGTCATTAGGTCTTCCATTGTAGTTTTTGCCTTTTTGGGTTGCTCGTTGTCTCAACTGTGATAAGATTGATGTTCCTAGTAGCTAGGTAAGGTTGCGTATAGAGAAGGAACAGTTTCATCCTGATGCAAGTAATTGTTGCTCCGAACTGCTACTCGAAAGTGATGGAAATTGAATTCACCTGTATTCTTTACCTGAAACTGTGGTTTATACATTTGGAAATCTTGGTGTGCCTGTATACTATATTCTACCCTGGATTTTTTTTAAAGAAAGTACATCATAACCAAGATAGATTTACGTTCTGTTCATTTCGGTTTGAGCTTCTGGCTTCTGACTTATTTCTCATTATTCATAAATTTCGTCTTGGTTATGAACTTTTGGTTTTTTAAGCTTTTTTTACCGGTTCTTTTTTTTTCTTGTATTCGTTTATGTTGTTCGTAATGAGCTAATATATTTTTTCTATTTTTAATTTTTTTAAATTTAATTATGCCAAATAAGTCACCCTCATCTGCAGTATAATTTCAGTCAGCTACAGTGTAATTTCAGTCATAAACAACTATTTTTCAGCGCAATCAAGCGGAGCTTTAGTGTCGTTCTTTTCAGCTAATTTTTGGTTTCAACTTTTTCAGTAATTATTATTTATTAGATCAATAAGCCGTAGTCTCGAAGAACACCCTCTTAGCTTGCTGCGGAGACGGACTTGCGTCTTGCCACGTTCGTATGGGCATTCAACGTGCAGAAACTGACTGGAAAAAGCGCAAACGTTTCTTATGCAGACAAGGTACAGGCTCCTGGAACATCTGGGCAAAACTAGCTGAGCAGCGGGCCCGTGTCACATGGGCACACTGAATTCAGTGAAGACACTTGTGTCGTGCCAAGAACAATAAAAGCTACACTGGGAAAGCAAATGAACCAAAAGGCCGAGGCAGAGGACGATTAAAATTTGGTGCCATACTATTATCAGTAGAAACCTGCTCACAGTGAAGTAGATGAGACAGGCAAGACAATTAGACAAATCTGATCCAAACTAGTAGGTTCATCGCCTGCCAACCACATTCATAATAACATGGTACGAAATGGCCTCCAAAATTCGGACGAAGTGAAAGCAAACTAGTCGCGTAGGCGAATACGCGATGACACGCTAAGACATGACTTCCAAACTCATGTTTTCTCCTCAACCTCACAAAAATTTTACATAGGAGCTCTCAGCCCTTCCACATTTCTTCTCTCTCCTCACAAACTTTAGTTCTGTCTAGAGTACTATGCTTCAGAGCGGGCAGGGTGGAACTTCGAGTGTCGTGCCGGCCTGGATCTGGCCCCATCCGATGAGGCGCCAATGCTTCTCAACACGGCGGCTCAGGGCAACCTTCTCGCCTTTGCTTGTGCAGACAGGCGCAGTGAGCTGGAGCTTGGCAAGATCGTTCTTAACAGCAACCACACGGGCGCCTGTTGACATAGATCCGATGTTAAGCATCAGGATCTCACCTTTGTGAGCTTGGAAACCTTCCCAGCTTTCTCTGTACCCTTTGTCCTCACACCCAACAGCCTTCGAAGGAGGAAGAAATTGATCTGCAAAGCAAGGTCCAAGG
Source organism: Dendrocalamus sinicus (assembly GCA_036346575.1). Classification (NCBI taxonomy): domain Eukaryota; kingdom Viridiplantae; phylum Streptophyta; class Magnoliopsida; order Poales; family Poaceae; genus Dendrocalamus; species Dendrocalamus sinicus. Next base: position 655,881 of record CM070673.1, on the reverse strand, counting down.
ATGTAACAGCTAGTTCTGACTAAAATCTTGAAGTGACAGATTTGACAAACCTCAAGCTCCACGTATACATCAGGAAGCGACCCAACTTCACCTAGAACCTGGCCAACCAGCCTATCAGCACGCGTCAAAGTCGGATCCATGGTTGTTCCCACACCAATAAGCCCTCCTGGCACAGCAAATTGGAGTTCATTCTGCTCAGCATAGAGTGAGACAATCCTCGAGTAGATTGGGGTGCATTTGATGTTGCCACTCTCATCCTTCATGACAATGCCAGGGCGAACTTCAATGTTCTGGTTCACCCTTAGAACACCCTGTAAATAAGCATTGCCATTCAGTTCATATTTACTACAAGAGAAAACAAAACACTGACGATCGAATTATGTTCCATGGCTGAGATCTACATACCCTGAGGATGCTACCACCTGCTACACCACCCCTAATTTCATCAACCTCTGAACCAGGCTTATTAACATCAAAGGAGCGAATAACAATCATGTTGGGAGGTGAAGTGAAGTTCCTTTCGGGAATGGGGATTTTCTTCACGATGTATTCACAGATCACATCAATGTTGTACTTCAGCTGGGCAGATATTGGCACCACAGGAGCACCTTCGGCTATCGTGCCTACACAGATGGAAACAAGATCAAATTGTGAAAGAAAAGAAATGTATTATATTATAACAAGAGAGATGGACAGTAGTGACCTGGATGAATTTTTGGATTGCTTCATGCTGGTTCATTGCCGCACTTTCCTGGATAAGATCAATCTTGTTCTGCAGAATGATGATATGTTGGAGACGCATGATTTCAACAGCTGCAAGATGCTCAGATGTCTGGGGTTGTGGGCAGCTTTCATTCGCTGCTATCAAAAGCAATGCTCCATCCATGATAGCAGCTCCATTAAGCATTGTAGCCATCAGAATGTCGTGCCCCTGCTCATGGAGATAGATTTTGTTAATACATATAATCTTTTCCCAATATCATCTTCAACCAATAAAACCAATATCTAATGGCGCATCAGAGAACTCGAGATGATATGCCAATTCTTTTATCAATACCCTCATGCGCTTTTAGTGGAAACATCGTTTATCATCTACAGCTTGATGCAACTATAACCTCATGATCATAAATGACAGAAAAAATAGAACTATATGTTGCAGGCTAGTCCAAAGCCATGAATTGCATGCATCCACGATAGTGAACATTCAGGTTGGACAATAAATGTTCAGGCTCAGTGTCCCGAGAATTCATGTAGATAACATTCACAAGAGAAACGGGTAAGGTTTCATCATACCGGGCAATCAACAAAAGAAACATGTCTCAGGAGCTTCATCCTAGTGTTTTCAAACCCAGGCACATCACAGAGAGGGCTATCTTCTTTCCGCTTCCATAAGCCCTTTAAAACAGAACGAAAGTCAAATCACAATATACAAGCGCTTGACAACAAAGCAGTAATTCTAAGTAGGTGAATGGCAAAGAATCATATATTAGTTATTTTCTGGAGAATCAATTATTTGAAATTCCAATCACGAGTTATACCATATATTCACTAGAAAATAAATTATATAAACAGAAAGGTTCAGCGACAGAGAGGAGTATTGAACAGCCCTGCTGAAGTTCTTTTCGCTCCATTGTTAACAGGGTGATAGTAATAGATCATCATGTTAAAAAAGAACATGACATTTTGTGGATGATTACATACTTGTAGCACATTGGTCGTGGACATCTGTCATCCTCACATTTGTAGATTTTTGCATTAGCGTAACCCAGCTTAATAGTGATGTTACGTTCCAGCTCATTCTTGAAGCGAACAGTCTACAAATCAAAAGGAAGCCATCAGAATTATACAAAATAAATAACATATGAAGCACAAACATACTGAAAAAGATTGAGCACCTCAGCAACCATCAGTTACTAAACAGTCTAGAAATCATCGTAGCAAACATAGACAAAGAAGCATGAACTACAACAGTGCATTTACTTAAGGAATAGCAGCGCTTATTTTTACTTATAGTAATATCAAATGAATTCACAGATACAGCTTTTCTGAATCAGGTTTAAACAAATCTACACCGTATTCCTAGAATAAATTTCAAAGTTCTCTGTAATTTACTCATGCATTTACCAAAAGGCGCACACCTAAGAATCACATGTTGGAGTAATATGCAAAACTCACAAACAGTTACTGATAAATCATAAATGTGACACATACTTGTCAGGCATACACATAATTCAGATTCAGAATTTGGAAAGAGAATGTGAATGGAATATATGAATGATACCTGAACGCCAGATATGGCTTTCACGACAGTAGATTTTCCATGGGCCACATGACCAATGGTACCTGATGTGTTACATAAATATGAAGAATATTATGCCACTGCAGGAGGTTCTTGCTTTGCATTGTGTCACATAATATTTGAATACTATCCAAAGGCCATGGCAAAATTTAAAGAAAAAACATAAACAAAAATTACTGATGGTTCACAAATCAAAAGTGTAAATACGATTCACTGAACTTTTCCTAGTTCCTCCCATGGTACAAGATAAGCAGAGCTAAATGCTAATGAAATAAACAAATCATTCTTCCATAAATCATGAAGCATAGCTAGTTCACTGTTCGCACGAGAGAGCTTAGCTAAACCAAATGCAGTAATAAATTCTGTATACTAATACTGAACCAGAGAACAGCAAAACATCGCTGAAAGGATCATGTCCATACCAATATTGATCGTCGCCTGACGTGAGATAACTTCAGGCGACAAAGGGTGGAGCTTTGTCACGTCAAGCTTGCTTAAGTCCTGCTCCATCAATCCCCGGCGTGCCATCTTCGAAACTGCAAATGGACAATGTCACCTAGTGTCTTGTTCACTGGCTCAAGACCCACTGCAGGAAAATAGAGAATACACTATATCCACCTGCAGAAGCTAACTAGTAATTAAACAGCCATCTGCAGAGAGAGTTGTAGACTTGTATTGCAACAGTGAGAAGTGAGAACACATGTGCAGGTGAAACTGTAAGTCTGTAACTAACCACAAATTTCACAACATCAATACAAATACGCTCACAACTACTACTCAGAAACGATATTTTTCCCAGTAAACTGAGGCTACCACAAACTCCTCACCCGAAACAAAAACTTCCACACTAGCATTGCTGTGCAAGACATAGCGAAGTCTCCTAAACAATTACGTGCACACACCAATCCAGCCATCGCAAGTATTTATTCAAAACTAACAACCACACCAATCCACGCACTACAACTGTTTCTTCAAATCTATGGACTAATAGCTACACCAATCCTCGAATCGCAAGCGTTTTTCTTGCAATCCAAGAACCATCCACCCACAACCGCACCGGCCGTGATCCGCGCTCGGGACCGGACACTACGCGCTAGTCGAATCGAATCGCGCAAACAGCATCAACCATCCACAGATCGAGTCCAATGGAAGCTAATAAAATCGATTCCAACGGAAGCTAACAAAACCCTACGCAGCACAAGAATCGAGACGAATCAAAGGTCCGGCCGCCGCGGCGGCGGTGCGAGCCCCGCGATTCAGAGGGGGGGGGGGGCTGGAGTTACCTTGGCCGGCGGCGCGTGAGCGGATGAGTCGTGAGGCGGAGGCGGCGAATCGGGGAGTGGAGATGAGGTGGGCTTGGGAGAGTAGTAGGGTTCGGGAGAAGAGGAAGATGACGTAAGCAAGCGGTATATAGGTTTGCGAGTGAGGTTGCGTCGTGTCGTCTGGCCCGGCTCGGCCCGGCCCGGCCCGTTGGGTTAGGGTAGCCATGGATGCCTGGGCTGGTAAATTTTTGTGTGAAATACTGGCATGTTTTTTTATAGCTGTGAATTATGACTTTTGACTGTAATTTTTAAATTTTAATTGTTTGCGATAGAGATTACGAAGAGAGATACTCGCTTACGATTTTGTATAGTACAGTTGTTGGGTTTTCAACGTGTACTACAATTAACTTGTAGATCCCGTCCTGAAAAAATACTCAGTTTGAAAGTTAGGTACTGTAACAAAAGCCAAAAGTCGGTTTCAAAAGCCGAAAAGAATGGACCCATATTATTTGCCCATAGAGGCCGTCACATCGGATTCTTTGCGAAAAAACCCTCCTATTTTTGCAAAATCACATGCGGGTCCTTGGTTTTTGCAAAAGATCCCTACTACGTATTTTTTTGCAAAAAAAACCTCCACTTTTCCACAACTACGTATGGGTCCTCTGCTTTTCATAGAGGCCCTTCTTTTACCGGATAAAACTATGTGGTTTTCTCAAAATTACGCATGGGTCCTTGGTTTTATACGGGAAAACCCTTCACTTCCTTCGGAAATACGTATGAGTCCTTGATTTTTTCAGAGAAACCTCTTTTATGAATTATCGGCTCTTTTACTTCAGTCCACGTGGTAGCTAGCACAGTGTGGCATCACGCTTCTGCTGCTAGTTGATTGGATTGGGGATTAGATTCTGTGTTGCTTAAGATTTGGTCGAGGCAGACGTAATGGTGATTTTTCTTTTTGTTAAGATTTGCACGAAGAAGCAGATATTGTTTGCATATAGATTCCAATTACTATGAGTTCCTTTGTTTCAAGAAAGATTTTAGGAGGTGATGCTATCTTCAGTCTTATGATTTTAGCATAAGTTGCTGCATTGTTATTTATGAAATCGTCTGTCCTTGATAAGTTTGCCAAATATTGTCTAGTCTCGCAATTCCTGACAAGCATAATCGTCGTATATATAGGTTAAGACTTAAGACCATTTTTTCAAGATGCTCGGCAAAGGGCGAGGTGACGCTGCAAGTTTCAGCAAGGGTGTTGGCATGTCAAACATGGGGCACTCTGCGGAGTTAAGGGAACCTGGCGCTGCCTCTAGGAGCCTTTGGTCTAAATATTCCAATGAGCTCTAGTGAGATTCATGGTATTATTTAGAGCTCTGATGGAACTAGAGAGAGGGAAGATAACCCACATGAATTATCTAAAGAGTACCATAATATGTAAGGGTGTGTTTGGTTGCCTGAATCTCCTTCGTCTTGGCTGGGTGGATCCGTATAATCTGAGAAAGAGCACATTTAGTTGCTGTATGAGTGGATGCACTGCATGAGCGGATGCAAAATACGCTCATCCTGGATGGGTGGATACACTCAAAATGAGCTTCACCGCCATCCTGGATGGGTTGATGCGATGTATCTTATGCGGTCCCACGTGTCGACCTCTCGTGTTTGGTAGATTGCATCCGCTCATACAGAGCAACCAAACCGCATCTCGCTTTTTGCATCCGCTCATGCAACCTCACCAAACATCTTCTTTTTCTGAAATACGATTCCACTCAGCCTGCATCCACTCAGTCAGGATATACGATACAACCTCCATCCACGAACCAAACACACCCTAAGTCTCATCTGTCATTCACTTCTGATTAATATTGTTATTTAATTGTTTCCATATGTCTAGTCCTTCGTTTATAGTGTTTGAAAAATTTATAAAGTATAAACCTGTATTTCAATCATGTTTGTGTTTTATATCTTTGACTCCATGCTATAAGTTGGTAGATTGAGAAATTTTTGTTGTGTTTGGCAGAGTTAGAAATTTTATAGGATTTGTTATATTTTATGCCTTTGTTTTACTTTCATAGTGTGGCAGAGTCTATTGATATAGATCAAGTAGAAAGTTTGCATGCGAACAAGAATATTAGATCAAAGGTTTGGAGAAACTTCAAAAAGGTAATATTGGACGATACCAAGGTTATTAAAGCGATGTGGTGAGGCGCGGCGACTCACCACCTTTACACCACAATATTGCTTATGGCGTATAGCGTGACGACACCATACACACATCTTAACCTAGTTTGGTAGCAAATTAAACCGACAATGTACTAGAACATGCATACCTTGATTTTGTCTATTCTTGAGCCCATGTAGCACCATCATCTGATTTTGTCAGATTTTAGACCGTTCGATGGAGATCCAACATCTCATATTGAGTCATCAAATGCTATAACTAATGTTCAAGAAAATTAGTCAAATTTTAGACCTTCCAACGGAGATCCAAGTCCCAGATCGAGTCATCAAATCCTATATAAATGTACCCTAACATCCTCCACCTCCCTCTCTCCTCCCTAGCTGTCGTCGCCACACCCATCCCTCCACGCGCCACCACCTTCCTCTTCACCGTCATCACCCCTAGCACCGATGAGGACCGTCGACGACCACGTCCCGTCATCGCTTTTGCCTCCCACGCGGCTGTCGACGCCACCCCTCCTCCTCCAGCCTATCTCCCCCACGACCATACGCCTCCCTTCTCGGCTCCGAAGACAATGGCATTGCGGGATTCGCCACCAATAGCCACCTCTCTCGCCTCCAAATCACTCCTTGGATCTCATCGCCCCTGCCCGCGACGGCGTGACCACCGCCCTCCTCCTCACCCACGTCTGTCGCCGCCCCTCTACCACCTCCCCAACACTAGCACGTGGAGAACCGAAGGTGACGGCATGGAGGACCGGAGCAAAGAGGCGCAAAGGACCGGTGCGGATCTGGCTGGCACAGGAGATCGCCATATAACTCACCGCCATGACATCCACATGCCGAACGATGGCAAGTTGCCACGACGATATGGTGACCTCAAGGAAGCCCGGATCGGTCGACCTCAATGGCGGCAGTCTCGGGCGGAGTTAAGGGTGGTGAAGAAAGCCCTGATCTAAATGGGAAGATGTCGGCCGCGAATCCGGAAGATTTAGAGACGACAGCGACAGCCTGGATAGTCAGTGACGGCAGGCGGTTGGTGGAGATCAGCCACGGATCGGCCGATGGAGAAGACGATGTTGAATATATAAGCACATGTAGGTTTAATTTATTCCATAAATAAATCATGACATCATGCACGCAAAATAACAGAACCATCACAGCATAAAAGATCTAGACATGTAAACCAGAAACCGTACATGAACAGATCTATACGGAGAACATGATCATGCATGCACGATGGTTATGTTCGATCGGTTTGCGATGTAGACGCCGCGACACGGTGAGGATGACACGAAGTCGATGACGATTCGCGGCCGAACGACGAGGAAGACAAGCGAGCTACACGGCGATCGCGCAGAGCGCTTCCCAAAACCTTATTCGCCTCTCGGTGCAGGACTTGGCGGCGGCGGCCCGGAGACCTGCTCTCGAACGATGAGTGCAGCACGCCGGGACGGGACGGAGTAGACTACGTGGGACGGCGCAGCACAATGGATGAAGAAGGCAAAACCCTAGATTGATTTTTCGCATGGTAATCGTATGGAGGCGGCGACTCGTATTTATAGAAAACCGGGACGCGTGATCAAGACGCCGCACGTTCTCCATAACTCAGAATCGAACCGGATTAGTTGCATAACCGATCCGGATTCACCGCCACAAAACAAAGAAAAGATAAAGCGCAAAAAGGAAGCGCGTCTGCAAGCACTGGAGCGGATTTTGGTGGACCATTCACGCAGGTGCCGTGCGCCCGCCCGCCTTCGCCGCCCGGCGGCCGGCCCTACCGGGCGAGGCGAGGCGGCAGCGAGCGCGCGTGTTATCCTCTAGTTCTCTCCACACATGCCTCAAGTGGCTAGGAGTGCACCATCCCTTTTAAGGTGGTCTTCCTCTCCTAGAACTAGCAATATAGTACTAAAGGTCTCATGTATGCCTCCTTTGCATGAGTGGGCCTTTGAGATTTAATAGGAATTATTCTTATTATATGGGCTTGGCCCACATAATCCAACAGACGAGTGGTGGTAGCAAGCAGTAGATTGTATTGGCTGAGAGAAGAACAGCAGCGACCACGGGCAAAATCAGACGCAGTAGGTGGACAAATACTAGGTAATGCTTTGATACCATGTTATGAATAGCGCTTGTATTCATCATGAGGCCAATGTGCTATTATATATACACGTACATATATGACATATATGCAAGAAACCATCACACAACGGGTTAAACACACAACTATCTATAATACATATCTAACATGTACCAACTTTCTTCAGAAGATCTGATAGCAGATCAAGGTAGATATGAATTAATCTAGAAAGATTAAAACAACCAGAAGTTTCAATTTGATTCCTCACTTACAAGAGGCTCAACGTATGTGGATTTGTCTTCGAACACATCTACAATCATTTCACCACCACCTGCAAGGAAATTAGTACTTCAAGACTGAGTAAAACATCAACAACTTTCTCTCAAACAGGAAATCGAGGCTTAGTCATGTCTATGTTTCAACAATTATTGTTAAGTTGTTAACTACCTAATTTATTCTCTAATACAGAGTGAACAAATTTAGTGTGGCTTGCAATATCTTACCAAAGAAAGGATGCATAGATGACAAGATCTCAAACTTTCAATGTAAGAGTCCAATGCATGTAGGACCACACAGCCGAGAAGTTTAGCCCGTAACCTATCAAGGCAAGGTCAACTATTTGCTATTCTAAAATGACTCAAAATTTATTTAGTAACAGAGAGTTGATAACAACAACCTTGTGCGGGGATGCAACAAGAAAATCTGCACCAAGCTGCTGAACATCAACTGGCATATGAGAAACACTTTGACAAGCATCTACAAGGTCTTTAGCTCCAACTTTGTTTGAGCATGTCACCATCTCCTCAATAGGAAGCATTGAACTTGGAAAATAATGAAGGAATATAATAGAACCCTTCTCAGCAAATGTGCTTTCAAGACAGAAATAACATGGAATGAAACTTACAATAATGGGATCCAGCCAGGGAATATTTGCCAGAAACTTAGCATACATTGTAATTCATGATCACCAAACAATTTTAAGAAATGAAAAAAAAAGTCAGGTACAAGGACTACCATGCCCACCTACAACTGATTAGGTGACAGAGAAATGAACCAAGTCTAATGCAACTATTTGATTTACCAGTTTGTCATTAACTATGCTATCTTTTAACGAAGACTCTTAACTGCTAGTACTACCATTTCTTTTTTTTGTTCACATAAAAAAAGTACTTTTGCCAAGCTTTGACTCAGACAACATAGTTTGTGTTAGCTCTAAATCCTTCCATCAAAAAAGGCAATCCAATACACTTGCCAAGGATTAATAGACATGGGTTTTAAAACTTCATGATCTTTTAAGTAACTTTTCTTTAAAAGAAAAGCATCCACTCACCCAGTACATTCGGGACATGATGGACAACAGCAATCTTTATCGTATTTGATAGAAGCCCTTTTAACTGCTCAATGTTTAGAACCTCTTCTATAGTTAGGCCAACATACTTTAAGACAACACCTGTCTTCTGGGAAACAAATTGCCAATGAACGATAGCACTATGATGCTCTGCAACTGGAAGAACAATCTGGCCAACAAAATAGCAGACAAAGTTCTTACCAAGAAGTATAGAAAAGACTGCAGATTTTCATAGAACATAAAACAAACCAACCACTTGGTGAAATTTGGATGAGATAAATTAATATTTTTCTCTGGCAGAATGGTAGGTGTGTTTAATTAGATGAAGACTTTGCAAATTAATAGACTAAAAAAGAATGAGAAAAATGATATTGCATAGATACTCGAAAAGGCCAGAACAGTGATAGAAGCACAATTTCACAATGACATGCATCAGTATAGGAATATAGACAGCAGGTAAAGTTAACACTTTTCACAGTGATACACATGATGTATCAGCTGGGAAAAATAGCGCACTCACCTCATCTCCTAATTTTAAGTCAGATAGGCCCCATGAATAGGCTACAAAATTGATAGCTTCAGTAGCATTACGAGCGAAAACAATCTCTCTACTATCAGCTGCATTGACAAAATTTGCAACTTTTGTTTTTGCACCCTCATATGCATCAGTAGCCTTCGTGCTGATGTCAACGAAGTAAGTAAGCATGTCAATGTGAGCACAACGTGTGTATATATGCATATGTTTATGGACGCACAAACACTAAAAGCATACAAACAAATGATAAAACAAACAAATGATCAATGGTAATAAATAAATAACAGTCTCCTAACTCGAATGCCAAAAGCTAAAATCCAACAAACTATAAGGCTAAGGTTTGTCATATAGCGACAATGACTAAATTCATGATGTATCCATATGATCTAATAAGATGCAAATCAGCTTAGAAATTGCATCAATCCGATAGCAATCCATGCACCTACAGTGTCTGACTCTGACTCCAAAGAAAAAATATAGAATAAGATATATGATAAATAATATCCGACCGTATCCGCTACGATTACACCTCTAGGGTAAACCTTTTGCTTCCTCTCCTGACCTGGCCTTCTGTTGCGAGGCCCGCTCGTCAATGTCGAAAAGGGCTTAGAGATGCGAGGCTGCATGATAGTTTGACATGGCAACCGATTTGATTTGGAGAAACCATTCTACTGTTTTTCGAGCTGTGGTGGATGATTTTTGTTTCTAGGATAAATGTTTATGCGAATGAATTAAATGTTAAGGAGTCTATTTATTTCGAAAAACTGTTTCGACAAGTTATTTTAAAAGACGACGACAAGCTGTTGTATTTATTTATTAAAAAATAATAAGTAATAAAAAACTGAGAAGAATATGGCCAGATAGCACATGGGGCGTCCCGCATAGCATAATCGCACATGATGTGTCCGTCGACCACCGTCAATGCTTCAAGTTGGAGCACGACGACGCCTCGCGTCCCCCTTCTCCACTACTTGCTCCTCGGCCTCGCCTCCGTCATGGCGCCAGACGCCGACGAGTGGGCAATGGTGGAGCGCCAACGCTCCCACCTTGTGGCGGCAGGGCAACCCTTCATTATCCACGGCTTCAACACCTACTGGCTTATGTCCTTCGCCGCCGACGAGGCCACGCGCCCGCGAGTAATCGCCGCCATTGCCGTGGCGGCCTACGCAGGGCTTAACGTGTGCCGCACCTGGGCCTTCAACGACGGCGGCTACCGCGCGCTGCAGACGGCTCCCTTCTGCTACGACGAGGAGGTGTTCCAGGTAAACTATGTGCAGCGAGCTGCTGCTGGGTTCTTGGCCTGTGCTCGGGCAACACGGCACCGGTTTGATGAAATGCGTGCTCGAGTTGCGCTTGCCGTGTTAGATCAAACAGTTTGTTGTCTTGGTTCTTGGATTTAGCAGGCGCATGCCATGTGTTTGATGAAATGGTTGTCTCGTTCACATGCCCTGTAATCACGTTGCGCTTGCCAAAAGTTTTGTTGAAACTGGATGCCTATCATACATTTCTTGAAACAACTTGGACCAAAATTTCTGTATCGCTTAAAAAAGGTTTAATCGCTGCATAGCGGGTTACTGATAGTTGAGTTTGCCATCTCATTTTGTCAGGCATTAGATTTCGTGGTCAGCGAGGCAAGAAGGCATAAGATGAGGTTGATACTGTCGCTGTGTAATAACTGGGAAGATTATGGAGGGAAGGCACAATATGTAAGGTGGGGCAAGGAGGCTGGCCTAGATCTTACTTCTGATGATGACTTCTTCTCTGATCAAACAATTAAGAGCTACTACAAAGCTTTTGTTAAGGTGAAAATTCTGCTTTGCCTGCTCAAATAGCATTTGGAAATTGATTCCTGATATTTATCGTGCTGATGGGGAATGGAGCTTTCCATATTCATATCTATATGAAATGAGTTGCCAATAACAGCTAATTTTACTGCAAATTTTGATTTGCCAGCCCTGAGTTTTCTTGTCCTCCTGTCGTATCCCAGTGTTTCAATATTGCGCTTATGTTTCCCTTGCTTAGGCTGTTCTGACAAGAATAAACACGATCACAAATGAGGCCTACAAAGATGATCCTACTATTCTTGCCTGGGAGCTAATTAACGAGCCACGCTGCCCTTCGGATCCAGCAGGCGATACGTTGCAGGTCCTTAACCTGGTCTTATCTTTGTAAACTTCTATTTTCTAGGAATTGGGCCTAGCTCAGTTGGTGGGGGGTGTGGGTGTACACTACACCCCACCACCCAGGTTCGAGTCCTCTTCGGCTCGGATTTGGGTGCCTTTCTCCTCCTAGGTATTCTTGTAAATTTCTGTCTTCCATATATATTTGTTCTCTGCACATTTTGAAGACAAGGGTTTCTTGTAGGCATGGATAGAAGAGATGGCATCTTATGTGAAGTCCATAGATCCTGTGCACCTGTTGGAGATTGGTGTTGAAGGGTTTTATGGTCCGTCCACTCCAGAACTTCTGCTCGTCAACCCAGATGCTTATTCCGGGCATGCTGGAACAGACTTCATCAGGAACCATCAAGCCCTGGGAATTGATTTGGCTTCAGTTCATATTTATTCTGACACTTGGTAAGTCCTCATGTCTAATTTCATGTGAGATATATAGCCGAGCAGCTAAAACAGTTTATTATCATGACTGAACTAAGATCCTTTTTCTAGGTTGGCTCACTCAATAGAGGAAAATCACCTTCAATTTGTGAACACTTGGATGCAACAACATATTGATGATGCAGCCAACTTTCTGGGGATGCCAATAGTGATCGGGGAATTTGGGGTATCACTTAAGGATGGGAAGTTTGATAATGAGTTCCGTGAAACTTTCATGGAGGCAGTTTACAGCAATTTCCTGAGTTCTTGGAAGAGAGGAGTGATTGGAGGAGGCTGCCTTCTTTGGCAGCTCTTCCCTGAAGGTGCAGAGCACATGGATGATGGATATGCAGTTATTTTTGCAAAATCACCATCCATGTTAAACTTACTTGCAAATCACTCAATGAGGCTGGGCTGCGTTCCAGCCGTTCCTGCTTCGTATATGATACAGTCAATGTCACAATGTTTGTCAAGCCAATAACTTTACTGTAAAGTTGAATGTTCAATGTTGTAACTTGTAAGGCCCTAGTGATGATACAACGTATGACACACAATAATATACGCTGGTATCTGGTTTTCAAAACAAATGTGATGTCATGTAAAAAAAGGTAAAGATTAAATTGTGAAATGAAAATTTATCCTTCCATCATGCACTTACCTAATTGCATTTCAACAATACCCTTGTACAGGCATTTAGGTTCTTTTTACATATTTGTCGTTGTTGGTCATATGCTTTTATATGCAAATTTGTTGGTCATAAATGGTATAACCTGTTATTCGACATGCAAAAAGATGAGATACTGTAATATTTACTAGTTTCAGTACTATCATTAATCCATCACCAGTGTTTGTATAAGAGCCACACTTCTGCAATTGGTGTTCTTTTAGGAAATTGCAAATGATGTATTTTGTTTCAAATTTAATGCTGCAAATTTTCAAATAGAATCCTCAATTAAATTGAATTAACTAAGAATTTCTTGTCTGCACCTAAACTATTGTTTGACCCTTTATGTACCATGAGTTAGTTGTATAGCCTGGAATTATTCAAGGGGAAAGTTCAATTATCCACCATCCGAGAAGTTACAGCCTTACAGGTAGCAGCTGTGCATTAATTCTTTCATGAAAAAAAATTAAAGATGTTTCTGTCAGATCAACTAGGACCAGCCAAAACTATTTTGATTTCAATCCCCAGTAGTCAATACTACATTGGAATCGACACAAATTTTTTTTTTGGAATGACATGTAAGCATTTCAGAAATGGAAATTATAAAGGCACTGGCTTGACCGCTTGAGTTATTTGTTCACAAATTAAAGGGTAGTGTTTTCGTTAAAACCATGCTTGCATCCTTAAACCACTTATGCAGATGTACCTTGAAGATCCCTGGGAAGCATGTTTCACAAAGATGTGATCCTATATCAGATGATAATTGTTGTGTGTATGTAATGCTACAAGTATTTGGACAACCTACTCTCGAGAGTTTAGTTGTTTGCAGATTTGCATCATAGAGATTTCACTATTAGATTAAAGAGCTGTTCTGGTGCAGAGAAGAAGGGACTGTGATCTGTATCAATGACCAAAACCTCACTGGGTGGCCACTTCTTGATCATGGAATCTTGCTGCTGAGGGTCCAGCATGTGGTCACGCTGTGTCTTTATGAAAACCCATTTAATTCGATTCAATCTCTCGTCATCTCTTTCGAAGCTTGCAGTACCAATAGCGGTCACAGGCCATGGGCGCATCAGCATTGAAGCAAGTATTGATTCCTGAACCGGATAAATACAAGTATGTATAAGTAAAATTTTACATCATTGTTTACCTCTTCATTGGGGTATGATGTTTAGTTGTTGAAGAGATGGTTGCTCAAGAAACATGAATGGGAAACAAAAATAAAATCTTTTCAGGAATTAGCTATAATGGATTATGATAATACTGGATTCATATTGTGGTGATCAATAATAGAGTGTGGATTTGGTGAGCACATGGGCACATGCCCATATATGTTAAATATGTGCACTTGCACTGTTAGATATTTTTTTAATTCTTGTTTCCCATTTCTCTAGACACATTCGCATGCAGTATAATACCTCTTCCGGGCATTGTTGGGATAGTCGATTACGCTGGAATTCTGGTATCAAGGCAACAGTTATTGGAGGATCATCTACTCCTGCGCCAAATGTCAACTCAACCTCATTCTCAGGCAAAATTGGTAAACCCTGTTACACATTAACATACATAGGCTGTCAGTATGTATACATAGTAATAGTAATTGCATTATAAGCAGTGATCTAAAGGCGGCATTAGGCGGCGCCAGGCGGCCTAGGCACCGGCGAGCCCGCCGCGCCTTTGGGCTAAAATCGGTGAGCTAGGCGGCAAGCCGCCTAAGCGGCCGCCGGCGGCAAAAGCGCCATCGGCGGGGTCAAAGCGGTCTAGGAAGATAGTCCAGCAGCGCATTAAGGTGTTCTAGGAGAGAGAGAGGCACCGGAGATCCCTTGTCACTCGCGCTTGTCGACCGTCGTCGCCGCCGATCCATTGCCTCCGCCCGTCGCCGCGGCCGAATCCGTCGCTGTCGTGAGCGGATCGCCGCCTCTGCAGCCGCCGCCGCGGATCCGCCGCCTCCACCGCCGATGCCGCGGATCCATCGAGCAACGCCATCGGCAGAGCAAAGAGGTCGGATCCACTGAGCAACGCCATCGGCAAAGAGCAAAGAGGCCGCCAGATCCGCGGTCGCCGTCGCCGGATTCATCGGATCCACTGGAGATGGGGGGAGGAGAGAGGGAGAGCGGGGAGGCGGGCGCGACCGCGCGAATAAGCGGGAGGCGGCGGAGGATTTAGGGTTAGGGTTAGAGTCGGGGAGGCGGGCGCAAATATGCGGGGCGGCGCAGTCGGGCGGATGGATTTAGGGTTATGCCGTTTGGGTTAGAAGATGTGGACCGTTGGATTTTAATCTGATGGTCTAAAATCGATTAATTGTTTTAAACATTAATTATAAGATATGATGACCCGATCTCGAGACGTTAGATCTCGGATGTATAGCAAATATATACTTATCATCCGCATGTTATCCTTATTTTTAATTTGGCCGCCTTAGGCCCCGCTTAGGCTCCCTAGGCGCTAGGCCCCACCTGGCCGCCCGCCTAGCGCCTAGCGCCTACTTGAACACTGATTATAAGTCTATAACCATGAAATAAAGTAAAAGGGGATTGAACTAAAAAATTCATGTCACGAATCAATATGATTTCAATACATACAATTGTTCTTGAATTGTTCCAAGATTCCTTCAACCTTTTTTTTATGTCTATTATGCAAATGACTACACTGAGAACTCCAAGTAAGCCGGAATCAAAGGAAATATTGGGTGCATAGTTGCCAACGTCCATCATATTTACCCTACTTTTTATCATCTACTTTTGAGCTACCATACCTAGGTATATATGCTTGTATTAATGATTACAATTTTAGGTATATGTAATATATGTTTGTTTGTTGTATCCAGGGAAAAAAATCTCGGGTTTCAATACATACAAATATTGGGTGCCTTTTTCGGTTTCAATACATACAAATATTGCTTGCCTGGCGTAGTGCTAAGGCTTGATGGATGGGGAGCGTGGGATTGAACCCCAGAACGCAAAATTTATTGCCTTTTCTTTTGCTAAGAAATTCAAATTCGAATTTAAAAAAATTGGCCTCTTTCATGAGATTTTCTGGATTTTCCAGTTTTCAGATTTCTCCGTGGGGTACAATTTTTCGTACAGAGATTTTTTCCCTGTTTGTGTCCGTTGTCTCATATTCTCAACACTTGTTTGGTGGCCTATGCTTCATGAAGAAAATAAAGAGAAGTTTGAAAACCTTACATCTTTCTTATCTTCATCGGTTTAAAATCCAAATGGTAGCGTTGTAGCTGCCACAAAAATTGCTTGCCTAATCCTGTCAATGAATTCTTGCATAGCATGAATCACACTCAGCCCTCCAGTACCATGTCCGACCAGAATTACCTGAAATTAGATCGAAATGAGTTAGCAAGGTAAACCAAATCTCCCTTTGACGTGTCTTTATTCTTCACAAGTTTGAACATTTGTCCATAAGTATCTTCATAACTACTTACAGCATTTTTGTGGGAGCTAACTACAATTTTGCGCATTTATTCATACTGTACAGACTTAAGCATTGAATGGATAATTTCGCTCAAAAAACAGTATTGAATGAATAGTAAGTTTCTAATCAACACATACTTGTAAACTTGTATTAGCTAGTTATATTTTATTTTTATGTACTAAATACTAACATGTTTCAACTTTCATCTCAAATATCTTCTGGTAATAAACTGAGTCGTGAGCTACAAATATTGAAGTAAACGCCAATGTTTCCTTACATCACCTTTTAACATTTGGTATTTTGGTTGCATTTAAGGGCTTTTGGTTTCTTGATATTGTGAAATCAAATACGATGGTGGCGCTCAGGTATAATCACATGATAATGCAAGAGTACAGAAGTAGGAGATAGTATGAAGGGAGCTATAATAATAGTTTTTGGGAGGGTTAATTGATATACGAACAGAGAAACTGCTAGTGATAGTGTTGCCACTGCAGGTTAATAAACAAGTTAATGTATATCTGTTTCTCTGTAAGGTGTTTGCTTCAGTGTTATTCTAAATACAAAGAGCATAATTTTAGAGCAGTCGAGATTTAATAAATAAGTTCCACCTAAAACTTCTATAGTTTTGATCCTTCATTCAATTCGATTCCTCGCTTTTATTCAAAATAGCATAAAGCATTTATTTTTTGATCATTTCCCTGGAAATGTGGTGATATGCTAATACAGTAATATATACATTTAGCTTGAACCAAGATAGTCTTTTAATTAATGTAAACTGTATGGACAGAAAAGAGGAATGCAGGAGCAAGCGTATGTTTGTACCTTCTCACCCTCCGGCAAAGCTGAGATGAGGTCCAGGAGCGGCTTGTCGTACTGCTCGAACGACCGGACCGTGTTGGGGTCGGTAGGGTCGACACTACCTCCGGCAAGGTCTATGCAGGTTACTCGGTAGCCGGAGCCCTCGAGGAGCCAGCGGAGCTTGAACCAGCACCAGCCTCTATGCCCTTCGCCGCCCATTCGGTCTCTGCCTATTGAGAACCTCTCTATACCAATGGCCAAAGGATGGGCTGGAATTGTCTGATCGATATCCACCAGGGGAACTGCATTTGCGCGGCCAATTCCAAATGTCAAACCAAGCAGGACGTCCGGTGAGTTCTATTATAAATGGATCTCAGGAGATGTCTATATTTCTGCATGTAAAGTGGCCTTACATGTTATATGCAGGATACAGCGTGTGGACCAGCTAGTTTTTCTCCCTGCGTTGTATTTGGCGTGTGGCCTCAACTTCCCCTGATGGACGTTCTAATTTATTGGGGCAAATTTTCTCTCCTTGTGGTATCTTGCTGCCTTGCTCGTATCCTTTATAATAATCTATCCATTATTATATCATCATTAAAGCAATAAAAAAGCCACATTCGCTCCTAAAGGCTAGAAAATTTCACGTTAATTGGTGAAAAAAGAAATATCTAAATCATCGATTGTGGTGAGTTCAGATTATAATGATCGATTAAACAAAAGAGTCTATGTCAAAAATAATATACCAATAACTATAATTCAGAATAAAAACAAAAATATCAATTTGATTCCACTCGAATTCCTAAATAAATATAATTCAAAATAAAATTAATACAAATTCCTAATGAAATGTAATACAAAATAAAATTAAATGGTATAATCCATAAATAGTTGAAATTCGGAATAAAAATAAAATAAAATTAGCAATTTGAATCACATGAAAATTCCTAAATAAATATAGTTTGAAATAAAAAATAGCATTGAATTGTATACGAATTTCAACAAAAACTTGAAGTTTGGAATAAAAATAAAATAAAATTTGCAATTTGATTTTGATACAAATTACAAAGTAAAATTGCTAAATAATTGTAATTGGGAATAAAAATTAAAAAATAGCAATTGGATTTGGATATGAATTCCAACAAAAAAATTGAAATTCAGAATAAAAATAAAAGAAAATTTGCGATTTAATTTCCATACAATTTCAAAGTACAATCTTTAAATAAAAATGTAAATAAATTAAATAAAATTAGCAATTTGATTTGTATGTAAACTTCAATAAAAATAACTGAAATTTTGAATAAAAATAAAGGTTATAACAAGAATAGCATGAATTGTGTTGGAGGAGAACTATAAAAGAATGCAATGACGTCGATATGTTAAGAAGAAGCGAAAAGCCGAGGCAACGAGAGATAAGGATAATGTCATGTTGCTCACATTAGTCGCTTGACAATAACAATGTCATGTTGCTTGTCGGAGACGGTGAAGGAAAGGCTAGAGTCGAAGGGCTCGATAATAGGAAGTCCTAATAGAGAGGAGACGGCTTTACATTGAGACAAGCTATGGATGATATAGTACCAATGACAGACTAGGAGCGTGCCATCACGGGTGAGAGGCAAAACGCCATTGGTGATAGCGAGAAGATTCTCTATATGATTAGATAGCGACTAAAGCAGATATATCAATATCAGTGAAGATGGGATGTCACCGTAGTTAGTAAGGAAATCACAATATTGAGTTCGTCAACATCGAAGAAGAGGAACGATTGACACGAGATAATAGAACATCGAGCACATATAACATCATGCATGTGCATATACATGTATGCATCTGTACGAATAGAACGGCTAGGATGGAGCGACGGCGAGGGCCCAGGTGTAGGTGGACACTGCCATGGCGATGATGATGCGGGTGGGCGAGGGCGCATGGTGTGGTGCGCTGGCTCCGGCTCCGGGCCACAAGCCCGCAAGGATGAGACACGACACATATATAGGAGCTGAACGGCTTAGGTGGAGCACAGCGCAGAGGGAGGAGGCAGCTCAGGTAGCTGGGGCACAGGCGCTAGGAGGAGGTGTCCTACCAAAAAATGGAAAGCAGAAAGCAGAGAGAGCTTCCGGAAAAGGAAGGTTTTCAGGAAAAAGAGATTTTTAGTTGCCCAAAAATTGATTTTTAAGCTCAAGAAAAATGCATGGAGCTCAGAAAAATATGGGGCCAATTTTGATAAACTCGGAAAATATTGGGGAGTATTTTGATGCTGAAAACTTTTGAAATATTGGAAAATTTTTATGCTAAAATTTTTCTGTATATGAGTATTTGATGTCACAATGGTCGGTATTAAACAATAACTAGAGAGAAGTAGAAAATAACTATGTGATAGAGTATTGCATTGGAAGGGATATTAGTTGAGCGAGATCGATCAAGGATTGTCCTTGCTGTTGGAGTTTCAAGTAGAAAAGTAAAATTGTTCAGTAAATTCAACTTATAGTTGGGGGTCAAACAAATGATAAATGACAAATACTAATATTACACATGCGAACCATATGTAATAAATCTAACAGTGCAAATGCGCAGGTCATCCTGCTAGTTTACATAAAGCTAGTGGATGAAGGCACTGTTTCGTTTATGATGAAGCTAAATTTTCTTGTGTCTCCCAAGTTACAATAGATTCATGTGTGTTGTACATTTTTTTTCCTTTTCTATGGTGAATAAATAACGAGACCCTGTGGGTAACTTCATTTGACATGTAATATCACACAATTCAGAATTGCAGTGCGTCGAAGGCAAGTCGTCGGTAATCCGCTTGGAATATTCATGGTGCATCAAGGGTCACAGCGACCTGAGGATGAGGTCCAAGAGATGCTCCGGCGCAGAGAAGAAGGGGCTGTGGTCGGTGTCCATGGCCATCACCTCTCTGGGCGGCCACCGGCGGATCATGGCCTCCTGCTGGGCCGGCTTCACCATGTGGTCGTTCGCCGTCGTTATGTACACTCGCCGCACCCTGTTGATCGCGCTCTCATCACCGCCGCCGAACTTGGCTGCGCTCAGCGCGGCCGGCCATGGCCGGAGCAGAATGGAGGCGAGTGTAGAGTCCTGAACAAACATTTTTCAACCACCATGCAGTCCATTTACAATCAGAGTACTGATGGATAGAACTGGAAGAGTTCATGCACAAATGTTTCGCTGCTTCAATTCATTAACCTCTTGGGGCTTTGTTGGTATAGGATTGTGCGCTGGAACTCCTTTCTCAGTGCCACGCTTGTAGGCGGATGATCGATTCCCAGACCAAATGTCAGGTCATACACGTCCCCGAACTCAGATAAATCAGGAACACCCTGTTGATTTTCAACAGAAAATTTTAGAAGGAATAAATGCTACTATTGTCATCAGACACAAGAGGGACACTTAATAAACTTGCGATAAGAGAGTAATAAGGCACAAGGGAGATTTGAGTCACATCTTTGATGTCTTGGTCAGTTTGGTAGCCAAATGGAAGCATGGTTGCTGCTATGAAGATTGCTTGCTTAATTCTGTCTCCGAACAAATGCATTGCATGTGTCACGCTTAACCCTCCCGCGCTGTGTCCTACCAAAATCACCTGAGGGGAAAAAAATTGTTATGTTATCAATCACAACCAATGTGCTAGGGTTGTCAGGATCATGATCCTAAATAGGATCATTTTTATCTGATGAGATCGAATCGTAAAATTACAATTCTATCATATTTTAAAAAGTGTTTATTATTTTATATAAAATTGAATTATATTTCTAAATATGCAAGTCTATAGTAGAATTTTGAATTTAATTTTGTAATTTGAGTACACTTATTCATGTTATATTAAATTAAAGTTGATTTTTGAAACTTATTTAATTATTTTTAATAAACGAATAATCTAAAAGTCTAATACGTTAAAGATAATTTTTTTACCTATGTAAACAACAAAAATAAACCAAATTAAACTAGTGTAACCTAAATTAGTAATAGGTATTATCAAATTTTATGTGCTAATATAGTTTATTATCAGGATCATGATCCCACTGCGATCCTACCCAATCCTAATGATTCTATAAGTTGAATCGTGAGCCCACTTGGACACTACCTAATTTCGAACATTATTGTGATATGTGTCATCTAGTTTTGATAGAATCATAGGGTTGTACGACGTGAATATGCGATACGACCACCTTGATCACAAGGCAGTGAATGCAGTTGCAAAACCAAAATGGATGATCACCTTCTCGCCGTCCGGCAGCGCGGCCATGAGGTCGATGAGCGGCGCGTCGTACTCGTCGAATGACCGGACGGTGTTGGGGTCGACGCGGCTGCCTGCAGCGCCGGCAAGGTCGACGCAGGAGACGCGGTGGCCGGAGCCATGGAGCAGGCAGAGGAGCTTGAACCAGCACCAGGCGCCGTGGCCGGCACCGTGCACAAGAACAAAGTGCTCCTTGCTCCTCTTGGAAACATCGCCGCCTGCGTCCATCTTGCTAACTTGCTGCGCTTATTTAAAATTGCTTTCTTGTCTGTGCAAACATCTATGTATGGATGTGCAGGCAAGGAGAGAGAGCAGGACGGTCATATATATATATATATATATATATATATATATATATATATATATATATATATATATATATATATATATATATATATATATATATATATATATATATATATATATATATATATATATATATATATATATATATATATATATATATATATATATATATATATATATATATATATATATATATATATATATATATATATATATATATATATATGTAGGAACTGGGCAGCAAACTCTATGATGCTTACGTTTGAAACAACCAATGGCTGCAATTGCACCCAGACTTGAATGAAAACAGTCGATCGATCAGCAAATTGAAGTCAACTAGAGGGGTCTGAGAAGCATTCAACGGCCGCTAGTGGGTTATCTTCCTTTCTTATTCAACGACAATCCATGTTGTTAAATGTAGTGCACATATACTTGACTTGGGAAAGAAATTGCACATTATACTGTCAATAAGAGATTGCTTCCCACAAAACTTCCATGTATAACAAATATTCTGTGTTAGGGTTGTTTTGACTCCTTGTCGATCACTTTGAGTTGACATTTCGCCAGCATTTTGATTCATTTGTAAGAAAAGTTTACCTTTGTCAACTTGGGGATAGTACATACAGCTCAGTCTAGGCCCTGTTCAAAATGGATTTTGTTGATGGCTTTTTAGCTGTGGCTATTGATTTTTTTAGTTGAAATAGGTAATGTAGCGGTTGTTGGCTTTTGACTAAGACATTCAATTAAAGAAAAAAAAATAAAAAGTGGAAACATAAAAAACTATTATATCTCCACGGGCAATGTGAAGAAAAAAAAAAGAAAAAGTCATGTTAAAAAGCTAACACGTTTAAACAATTTTCGGTTTTTAGAAGCTAAAAGCCAAAAACTGTTTTGAACGGGGCTAAATCTACACCTAAAATTTTGAATTAGCTTGCAGAGTCAAACAGAACAAGTGATGAGTTGAGAGCATAGTAAGTGTGTTGAATTTTGCAAAAGGAGATACGGAATCAAAGTCCAAGGTACGTAGTGTTTGGTGTAGATGAAGGGTTTGTTCTTTTTTTTGGTTTATGGATTTTAGTTAAAATTTTTGAATTTTGGACTGTTCGTGATAGAGATTATGGAGAGAGATACTCGTTTATAATATTGGCTGGTACAAATGTTGAGTTTTTAATATGTACTATAATTAACTTATAGACTCTATTTTAAGAAAATACTTGCTTAAAACTTAGGCACTATAACCAAAAAATCGTTTTCAGAAACTGTAAAGAAAATGGCCCTAACTTGTGTTTGCTGGGAGGAGCAGGCTAGCAGCAGCTGGGCAGACGGCAAGATCCTTGGTTTCCTCCGATGAGATGGAATAGTCAGCTTCCAATTGTCAAACTATTATAAACTCTTGCTTGTTACGTATGGCAATGCCAGGGTCATCATTCATCAAGATGGAATTGCCGATGGCCAACAGCAGCGCAGCCTAGCGATGTGACACTTTCATTTCTCTGCTTAAAGGTTTAAGTTAGAATCAGACCCGTTCGATTGGGCTAAAAAATAGTTACTTATGGTTGAAATTGCACTATAACTGACTAAAGTTACACTGTAGCTGAAGATGACTTATTTAACGTAATTAAATTTAAAAAAAATATATGTTAACCCATCACGAACAATGCAAACGAATACGAAAAAAAAGAACCGGCAAAAAAACTCAAGAAAAAGTCAAAAGTTCAGGAAAAAAAAATAAAATTTATAAATAATAAAAAAATAAGTCAGAAATCAAAACCTCAAATCGAAATGAGCGGGGATGCATCGTTTACAGGACATTTTTTTTGAGAGGAATTTGCAGGATGCATTCTGGCCTGTCCACGGAATTTGGGCCCATCAAAACAAGGCTTTAGGACTCTCTGTATTACTTTGGGTCAGGTGCCGTCGTCCAGCTGGACATTCTCGGTGGACCTGATATTTTGTATTCTCAACCATCTATTATTCGACGGGACTTGTCAGATAACAACGTACTACAAGTTAAGCCCACGGAGAATTGAGTGTGGTTCAGCCTGCAGAGTTGCCGTCGAGCAACTCATAGAATCGTTTATATTGGCTTTTTAGATTTAGTTTATAGATAGTAACAGCTTATAGAAAGATATTTGTATGTGATTTTAATTAATATAAATAAAGTTATTATAGTATATTCTATAATTAATTAGCAGATACTATCTTACAAAGACACCTTATTTAAAAATTAGTGCATGTAGAAAAGTCGTTTACTATAGAAAGACACCTTGCCATAGGGAGTATGGTTGTGTTACTATGCTCATAACATTCCTTCAAGGAATTCCACAAGACCTTTGGATCTCTCTCGATCATGTACTCATTGTTTAGAGTTGGATTAAGGTGGTGTCTCAAAAAGTGCAAAGCCTTACTCTTTTCAAGAGAAGTAGGCGCAACAACGACAGCGGTGCTGCTACCAGCAACATCCTTAATGGTAGAGATCACACCCTATGCATCAAATGTCATTTCAACATCCATATCCCAAGTAAGGTAGTTGTCGCCATCCAGGGCAAGCACGGTGAACTCTCTTTTGGTAATGTTAGGCATATCCTACATAAATAATGTAATATTCATAAATTTACTATGAGTAAAATAGTATTCAAAGAACATGGTGTTGTGTGCAAATGGTAAAGACATGGTTACCTAAGTTCAGTATTTTAGTTTTCATAAATTTCCTAGAATTTTTCTAGCATCATCATTATACTTGGAACCTCACACCCAAGAATGCTCAGGACTACACATCTAAGAAGGCCTGAAATCATGTGTTTAGGAGTAATTAATTATGTATTCTAGCAATTTCCTATTGAAAACCCCAAAACTAATTGTGCAAACACACAATGCTAGAAAAAGTACCATAAAATATGATGCTTCCAGAATATGTACTATCTATAAGGTTTCACAATTTATGGAAGCTCATAAGCCTAAAAAACCAAGTTTCTAGGTTTATTTATGGTTATTCCAGACATTAAATATAATCTTAAAGTAATTATCCTAAAACAAAAGGGTTTAAGTTATAAAATCCTCAAAATTTACTTATACAGTGCAAAAATCAGAAACCCAAAGGTGTTTTCTGCAAGAATACAAAAATCCAAAAATCTCTATGATTTCCTGAAAGTCAAAGGGGGTTTTCACAAATTTCCTTATTCCACAAAAATGATGTAGCTACAAAAACCTCGGGGTTTTCGTAATTTTGCCAATCAGCTGAATTTGGTTCGGTCTAGTTTTCGCCATGGGGCGATTCGATCCGGTCCGTTTTTCGCTATTGGGCCAAATCCAAATCCATCCCATTTTGTGATGCAACCCCACTCAGACAAGTTAACCTATGCGCTAGGGTTTTCGGACGTGGATTCGAGGCAACACACAATGGACATGAGCAAAGCCGATGACGGTGATACTCGTGTGTGTGCGGGTGACGGTAGATGATAGCGGCCGGAGAAGAGCACAACATGTTTGCTGGCTCTAGAGAATACTCACGTGCGGGCCCGTGTGCATAGGACTAGGCCCATTAGATCGGCTTCCGATGCCGAATTTTAGTAGATTGAAACTGATAGACTACAAATGCATCTAGGTTCGCATGGTCGATGATCAAACTCTTGCAATACAGACCGTCTCCAAGCGCATGTCGTGCATGGAGAAGTGAGCGCTAACTCACTGGTTGCGTCAACCAAGGTTATACCCTAGGACGGGATGGATCACGAGAGTGCTATCGATTCATGCAAACAAAAGTAAAGCCATCTAGATATGGACGATCTACAAAATTAAACTCGCTACTAAAAGGAGTGACGGCAGTCGAATTTGATGACATACCGTGGCTTGTAGAGCAATTGATGCTAATAACATGTTGAATGACTAGTGTCGCCGAGTGATCCAATAGTGAATCAACGCAACTAGTAAGCAGAATAACACAAGGAATTAGCAATAGCAAAAGTAGATGAACAACGGACAAAGATATGAAAGAGCAATCCTTTCTTGATATATTGCCAAGTTTGATACCATTTATTTCTATACGTATATATACTTCAAATTTCTAAAATGTTACACTGGGCACTATGCTAATTGTTGCAAAACGTATGGGCCAGTTAATAAGTTCCTTTTCTACGTATTTGGCGGCATGAACTAGATAGTAGCCTAGTACTGGTTAACACTAGTTTCCTCTCGAAGCAAATGGCCAAGACCGGATGGTCAACTGTCACACTCATGAAGAATTCGAGAGGCTAGTGACGCTTAGGATGTGAACGATAGCAACAATTAGCATAATGCCCAATCAATCAATCAAAATTATGTCTGCGCAACAGCCAGTCAGGCTAAGAGTTCTGTAACTGGAGTATACTAGTTTTTTTAACAAAACAGTGCCATGCAATATTTATTAGAGTTTTTGGCGAAATGGCGTATTTGATGTGGAATTAGCAAAAATAGTACTCGTTGCGGAATTTGCAAAATAGCATCTCTGCCAGACGGCCGCCATGCGGCATTAACATCCGGTCGACACGTGACGGAGTGCGCATGGTCATCGTGCGGTACTAACCTCCGGTGACACGTAGTGAATGCGCGACGGTGACGCGTGCGGCATTATCCATGGCCCAACACATGGCAGCTAATGCCGCACGGTCAACGTCGCGCACTCCACCACATGTCGATCGGAGGTTAGTGCCGCGATAGTGACCATGCGGCACTCCCATGTGTCGACCTAAGATTAATGCCGCACGATGATCATGTGGCACTAGTGTACAATAGGTCATTACAGACGGTTCAAAAACGTCATCACAGAAATTTTTGTGATGACGTTTTTGAAACAAATTACTAATCATAGGTAGTCAAAAACTTAGTGGATCTACAATTACTCTTGCCAAATAGTCCTTTTTTTCACCAAATAGCCTCAAATTAAAACACTGCCTCCAGCTCAAAGTAGCAACGTAGATCTAGAATTTAAGATAGAGGGTCGATGGGTCTACGCGCAATTAATATAGTGAAATTATCATATGCGGTTTTTAATACAAACCGTCTGTGAAGTATTATAGGCGGTTAAAATAAAAAATCATCTGTGATATTTGGTAACATCCCAGACGGTTTTCACCTCAAACCGTCTGTGATATTTCTACTTCACAGACGATTTTTAGAGTTGGCAGCAACACAGACGGTCTTTAAACTAAAACTGTGTGATTGTATTTTAACACAGACGGTTTTGGAGAACCGTCTGTGATGTGACGTCTAATATTAGGCTTTTGATAGTGGGAAAGTTGATCATATACCCTCCCTTTATTTTGAGAATTTAGGATTTACCCTCTCACCTCAATGACATATGGGATCATCATAAGTCACTGACATGTGGGTCAGGAGGGTAAATCCTGAATTTCGATCTAAGGGGAGGGTATATGATGAATAAATCATTTTATAGTAGTGTGGCAGATATGCTATTTTTGCAATTGTGGCCATAAGAGTGCCATTTTTACTAATCTCATGTCAAATATAGCTATTTCGGCCGATAACTCTATTTAGTACTTGTGTATATATCACGTGGTAAATAGTAATCCCTTCTCAAGCTAACATTATATAGTACCATGACTAATAAATGTTGTTTACCGTAACATTTAGGTTTTAATAATTGAAGCCGGGGGCATCCAGCCTAGCTGGAAGGAAACGAATGTTTGTGTACCGTAGTGGAGTATCAAAGAATAATTAATTTCCCTTAAAAAAAAAACAGCACAACAATATCCACAGACGATGCGGTCAACCTGAATACGAAGGCGTGGCTGTATTACCAGTCAACATTAAAAAAAACTTGGAATCTTTTTCCTCCCCTGGTGACAACTCCATGGACGCCAAACTGTACTGTAATTTGTCGCGGACTTGTAATTTGACTCTGAGCCAGGATAAGAAAACTCCATGCAATTTGGCTGTACAGTTTTCTTATCCTAGTGACGCGTAGCCGACGGCGGAGGCGGATCCGAGGCGGCGGTGCTCGCTTCTCGCGTGGAGACGAAGCAGCGCGCCATGAGAGCGGGCAAAGCCGATGACGGTGGTGCTCATGCGTGCGGGGGACGGTGGACGATAGCGGCCGGAGAAGAACGCGGTGTCGACGGGCCACCGCGATCAGGAGCGGCGGCGTGCTGGCCGGCACCAGAGAATACTCGCCGGGCTTCGAGTGCATAGGACTAGGCTCATTAGATTGGCTTCGAGTGCTGAATTTTAGTAGATTGGAACAATAGACTACGAGCGCATTTAGGTTTTGCACGACGGATGATCAAACTCTCGCAATACGGACCATCTCCATGCGCATGTCGTGCACGGAGAAGTGAGCTGCTAACTCATCGGTTGTGTCAACTAAGGTTATACCTGGATGGATCATGGGAGTGCCATTGATTTGTGCAAACGAAAATAAAGCCATCTAGGTACGAACGATCTATAAAATTAAACTCGACGGGAGTCAAATTCCATGGCATATCGTGGTCTATAGAGCAATCGATGCTAATAACGTATTTAAGAGTTCTCCGGCTCTTGCGGCGCGGCGGCGCAGTGAGGCCACGCTGGGCTGCAGCATCGGGCTGAGGCCGGGGGCGGCGGTGTACGCGGTGGTGGCGGCCCTTGTCTCGCCACCGACGCAAGCGCGCCTAAGCAATTGGGTGATTTGAGGTCGGGCAAAGCTTGACGGCGACGTTTGCGGGCGCCGCATCCTCCTTGGAGGTGTCCTCTCTGCACCTCTTTCGGCTCCTCAACCCGGGTTTGATTGCAGGTGAAAACCTTTCCCATGGTGGAATGGCGGCGCGCGTCTTGGGCGTTGTTACCTTCTTGAAGGCGTCGTTAGGCAATTTCAGCTCGATTGATTAGTGCTTGCCGCTTGGCTCATGTTGCTTGCTCGTGCTTTGTTTGCATATGTACAGTTCGCGTAAGACCTCAAAGACGTGTCTTCCTCATCTCTCCGACCGCTATATGGTGTTAGAAGGTCCGAGGAAGGTTAGAGGTGTTGGCCAAAGAGAGAGCTATTTGGATGAAGAAGATGAAGTGCTTGTCGGGTCGTCCTCGTTGAGTATCGATATGATGCATCGAGTCTTCTGTCTTCACTAGAGGAATACAATCGCTTGATGGAGGCAACAAAGAGTTTAGTTTTGTTTAGCAAGTTATGTAATGAGGTGAAACCCTTGCCTCGCGAGGCGGGCGACGTCGGCGATTCTCGTCGCCTATTTGGAGACGTCGCCTCGGAGGTCCTCTTCTCAGCGCACCAAGTTTCGATGGCACACGGATGAGGATAGGGACTTGGTTGAAAGCAAGGACGGAGAAAAGTCTGAAGCTTAGTCTTTCTAGCTTTTTATAGTCCTTAAGCTCTCTTTATTGTTGTTTTGTGCCTATCGGTTTGAGGCTTTAAGCCTAAGGGCTTGTGTAACTTTTATCAGTATATATCCTTGTGGATATAGAGGCGGATTTATATCCTTTATCTAAAAAAAATAACTAATGTCGCTGAGCGATCTAATAGTGAATCAATGCAACTAGTAAGCAATAATAACACAAGTAATTAGTAATAGTAAAACTAGATAAACAATAGACAAAGATGTAAAAGAGAGCAATCCTTTATTGATATATTGCCAAGTTTGATTCCATTTATTTCTATACGTATACATACTGCAAAATTCTAAAATGTTACCCTGGGCACTATGCTAATTGTTGTAAAAGGTATGGACTTGAGAGCCAGCCAGTTAATAAGTTGCTTTTACTACATATTTGGCGGTATGATCTAGACAGTAGCCAAGTACCCTCCGTTTAAGTTTATAAGACGACGTTTTCTTATCATATAGATAAATAATATAGTAAAAATAGGTAGATTATCCTTAATTATTATTTCTAAGTATTATATTCAATGTATATATGTAAAAATATCAAATAAAGCTACATATTTATTAGGGCATAAAGAAAATATCATACTAATTTTATATTAAAATATACTCTATATAAAAAATATACTCTATATTTATAGATAAAATTATTTAAAAATGTTTTTATAAATTTTGACTGACGAAGGTTAACACTGGTCTCCTCTCGAAATGGCCAGGGCCGGATGGTCAACTGTCACACTCATGAAGAGACGTTTAGGACGTGAACGATACCAACAAACTTAATGAAGCAAATCCTTGATTCCGTGATCAATCAATCAAGATTATGTCTGCGCAACAGCCAATCAAGCTAAGAGTTCTGTAACTGAGAATACTAGTTTTTTAACAAAACAGTGTCATGCAATATTTAGTACTTGTGTATGTATCACGTTGTAAATAGTAATATCAATCTTGACGAGGATGATCACAATGTCAAACTCACGTCGGATTTGAGATTAACTTTCTTCCGTAAGCCACCAAACTTGAGAGCTAGACATCGTAGCGAGGGGATCGTGAACTAGACTATGCTACCAAAGCCAAGATGCACAAGGACGCTCAACAGAACTCTCGGGATAGACTATCAAAGGCCTTTATAATATCAATCTTGACGAGGACGACGGGAATTTTCTTCCTATGCAGTGTCACCGTAGTGTTACAGACCAGCTTGAAATTCTCGTGGATACAACGCTTTTGTAATGAAAGTTGATTGCACTAATGACACAAATTTGCCGATCACAAAGATGAGCTGTTTTGGTTATGATCTTTGAAAAGCTGTGAATTAAACTGATCGAATGGAAGCCCTTGATAGCTTCTGGGTCGTCCTTTTTTTGGAAGCAGCATAAGATTGGGCGGAATTGAGCTTGTGAAAGTTTTGAGTATTTTCACTGTAGAATTTGTCGATGGCGTTCAGGAGGTTTCCCTTGATGGTTGGCCAACAAAGCTTGTAAAACAGCCCTAAAATCCATCTGGCCCCGATGCCTTCTCCGACGGCATTGCCATGATGGCAGTTCTGAACTCCTTCTCCAGGAAAGGGGCTTCAAGAGTAGCAGCTTTTGGGGGAGAATGGAAGGCAGGCTAAGCGCATGCAACCTCACCGGTTGAGCTGTCGACGCCGAAGAGCCCATGATCTCCATGAAGTAATCTTCCAACATCTCCAACTTGTCCCCTTGGCTCATGGCAATGCGATCGCCATGTGAAAGTCTAGGGATAAACTTCTTGTGGTGTCGCGCATTGGCCTTCATGTGGAATACTTTGTATTAGCATCGCCGTCATGGAGGTGCGTGACACGCGTGCGCTGACATTAGCGAATGCGCTCTAGAGACGCCAAAGCGAGGTATTTCCCTTTGAGGAGAGCACGTAGTCTCACGCCGCCATGGAGAGAAGGTGATGTTCTTGTGCTTGATCGAGCCAAAGAATGATCTCATGGGTGATCTGGAGTCAGACCGAGGCCTCTAAGCTTGCGCTGCTCCCACTTTTGCAGTTCCATGGCCGCCCGACGCAGCTTAGTGTCAAGAATAACGTACGGGTCCTTACTATGCACTGGTGACGACCATGTCGTGAGAACAACATCCTGGAAGCCCTCAAGTCTGGTCCAAAAAGTCTTGAAGTGGAATTGTCTAGCGCAGAAAATAGGAGCATAGAAGTCTAGGATCATCGGGTAGTGATCCGAGATGCGAATGCAAATACGAATGCGTGGCTGTATTACCAGTCAGCACAACAATATCCACGGGCCGCATACGAATGCGTGGTTGTATTGTCAGTCAGCACTAAAAAAAACTTGGAATCTTTTTCCTAGTAGTCAAATAAACTCGTGGGATATTTTTTTTGTGTTCTTGACAATGAGCCAGAGGAGTCGTGCGCGGACTAGTCAGTCCATGGCTCCAGCCTCCATGCAATCTGGCTGTACAATTTTCTTATCCTAGTGAGCTGCTGTTTTGTCTGTTCAGTGGTCAGGCCGCTCGCCCGACGCCATCATGCTTGTCTCATCCCCAACCCAACCAACACCATCACCATTTCTCTCTCTTGCTCTCATGATCCTCCTCTGCTCAAAACTCCTACCGGACTGACCAACCTTTAGCTCAGCTGGCCATTAACATTTCCATAGGCTTCTTTCCCCCCCTTTTCCTTTCCTCTGTGTCCTAACTCGCCGCCGACAGATTTCTTCAAGCTCATTCTGGGGGCGTCGGGAGGAGGCAAGGATAAAAGAACGAAGCGAAGCTTCATGGGATGATCTTCAGGATCATGGTCTGCCAAGAAAAAAAGGTTCTTTTTTTTTTCTCCTTTGCGTCTCTTGAATATGGTTGTAGATTTTCCTCCAAAATATGGGTCCAGGATCTGCAAGTTCTCCAAGACTGGATCAATTTGTATGCTTTCTTGTGTCGGTGAAAAACAGGTGGCAACCTATTTGATTCTTCGACTTAAGCTAGTTGTTGTGGAGTAATTGAATCCCGACACAATTGTCTCCTGCCTATTTTTTGGGGATTGGGCCAACGTATTTTGGTGGCATTCCTCTTTGTTGCATTTATTCCTAGATTATTTATTCTATTCTTGCTATGCTAAATTGTCTTGCCTAATATAGACGCGACATAGTTTTGGGGTAGGGGTGCTCCAATAATTAACTCTCAAGAAAGTAGACACAGAGTGGAGGATAACTGAGCTGGTGTTGCTTATCAACAGGGGGTTTGATGCCATTTGAGTGAAGTGCATCTAGCTTCTGTAATCGAGATATTGCGGGGGGAAGATCATGGCCACGGAAGCTCATAAGCTTCGATTTGTTAGATGCCCGAAATGCCTCCAGCTTCTTGTCGAATACCCGTCCATTCCTGTGTTCCAATGCGGTGGCTGCGGTACTGTTCTTAGAGGTACAAATCATACGATCCATCTCCCGTTGCCGGTTGCCTTATGCAGAAATATTTCTATTTCGAAGAACAACTTTAATCGTTATTTAATCTGTAATGCAGCAAAAATTCAAGTGGCGGTGCCTGTAACACATGCTGATTCAGAATCCGGTGAAAACAACAATTTTCCATGTAGCTTGAAAGGATCCCCTCAGAACAACAAATCGAATTGCTCGGATGAACAGAAGATTGTCTCCTCCAATGCGCAGCCTAGTGAAAATGTTGTGGAGGAAAACATTTCCTCTACTAGCCAGAATGCCAATTCCCGTGAGAATGTAAACCAAGTGACAGCTATGTCCACTGGGGAGAGTGTAACCCCTTATGAGCATGAGAATGAGGAAAATTGTTCCTTAATTGATGGGAATGCCCCAAACCCTGAGTTTGTGATCAAAGAGACAGATGACAAAGGCACTGGAGCTACTTCTAATCCCATGTTGATGGAAAAAGTAGAGAATGTTGACACGAGTGAAAATGCAAATGGGGAAAAAGGTTACACTATGGATGATGCATACGATGGAAGTGCTGGCAATGAAGTTGCTGCCATCCATAGCATGGCGGGTGAGGAATCACAAGCTGATTCTAAGAATAATATGAGGGGAGAAACAGACAGTCTGACTGAGGAAAAGTGTTCTGTTGGCAATAAAAATGTGAACTGCAAAGAGATAGCTGAAAGGAGCAAATTGTATGAGGAAACTGAGGCCGAATCCAATAACATGTTGATTCGAAGAGAGGAGAGGACAGGACTATATGAATGTTTGCATGTTAAATCTCATGAAGATCTGATTGAAGAATTGAGAGGTCTCTTTCATTTAGTGATGTTGAAGAAGACTTTTGGATGTAACAGACAACAATGGGCTTAATGATGCTATACATTATCAAATTGGTAGCCGGAGATTTTTGTCAGGGGGCAAAATGAATGATGCCTCCCGAAGCGATCCTCATGGTCGATTGATTGAAGAACTGGAGAGGTCTTTTAGTGACACAGAAGAACCATTGGAGCAGCATATTGTGGTTGCAGACAAGGACATTGCAGAGAAAGTTCATGGGGATGAGCACGGTAAGGATCCACATTCCTGGATGCTGAAAGTGCAAATTCATTTGAAGGAAGCATCTCTTCCTTTGATGATGGACATCTCAAATCTGGACAAAGTTTTCATCAAAACGAGCCAACAACTGATGACACTAAAGAAAAGGAAGAGGTCCATATAGAAGATGACAATGAGACCAACTGTGTTCATGAGAATGAGGATGTTGTGGTTGCAGATAAAGACATTGCAGAGAGAATTCGTGGGAATGAGCATGGTAAGGATCTGCAATCCCTAGACGCTGAAATCGCAAATCTATGTGAAGGAACCATCTCTCCGTTCAATGATGGGCATCTCAAATCTAGACAAAGTTTTCAACAAAATGAGCTAACTGATGATGACACTAACGAAAAGGAAGAGGGCCATGCAGAAGATGGCAATATGACCAACTGTGTTCAGGCAGACGAAGCAGCTGTTGCTGGGTTTTCAAGCTTGTCAAACGAGAGGATTTACCACAAATCGTCTAGCTTTAGTAAGAAGAAAGAAGAGAGATCGTATAGATACAGAGCAAGTCAACTTTATCAGGGACTTCCTCTTGATTCTGAAGACTTCAAGTCAATCCAAAACTTTATCGAGCCGCACATGGATGGGACCTCGAGTTCCCTTTCAAGCGGGTCTCCCAATCAAGAGGATTTGTTGCAGAAAACATCAAACAAGTTCAAGAATGTTAATCGACTTGAGCGCCTCAAGAAGATGGATGAACTGAGAGATAAACTAAATAGGCTTTCTAGCCAGAAGGGCTTGGAAATAAGGTATCAGAAGAAAGGCCTTCAGTACCAGCCGCAACCGAATAGCTACGATGTTGAGCAACATCTTCAAAGTGTTGATGCTGATTCCATCCCAAGTTCCTGTACTCTAGAGTCCTATTATGGTCATGGAAAGCCACCGACGTACTCCCCACCAAACACTTTCTCACCAACCCATCCACGCACTCACTGCCATTATGGACATGTGCAAGCACACATGCCGTACAATTATGATGCTTGGGAATTCAATTCATATTATCAGTCCTCATACGCTGGAAGCACAGTCCTTGACCATGAGTCACTTAAGTCAAGCTACAAGGAGCAGAAGCGAGTGGTGAGAAAGCATATTTTGCTGCCTCTGTCCGGTGCTTCACCGTTTACTATCTGCAACAGCTGTTTCAATTTGGTTCAAATGCCATCAGATATCTACTTATCAAAAACAAAGATAGGCAAAATACAGTGCAGTCAGTGCTCCAAGGTTCTTGTAGTATCATTTCCTGCTGTATGTCACACGGATGCAAAGATCAGTAATGAAGTAGCACAAAAATCAAACAAACCCATCGACAGCATAGTCACTAAGACTGAGGATGCTGCTCCTCATTCTACCGAGTGCCTAACAGGGGACCCTGTTAGTATAAACGAAGAATATGGAGCATCCTTCACAAGAAGCTTCTCAACTCAAGCTGGATCAGGCCTTGCTGCCTCACGAAGTGGTAAGAAGGTTTCAGACTCGGCACTTCATCGACTCATGGGTTATGATTCTGCGAGTCAGTTGTTACATCAAAGCAGGGTGTTTGATGATGGATATGACAGCTTTGAGTCAATGGTGCCAGTTTCCAGAGTATCAGGAAGAAAGAACATGTGAGGTTTTGCACTGAGATGTGAAGCGTTTGGTCCCCTGCAATTAGGATAGGAAGGGCAAACAATTTTGCAGCATGGTACAACTGTACAAGTCATAGTTATGAGCACAAGCGGACACCTTGCCTGCAAATAGTTCCATAAGTTTTTCAGATTAAGTCTACTTTAAATCATTTGGGTTTGTCAATTTCTTTAGTTATGGTATATATATATATATATATATATATATATATATATATATATATATATATATATATATATATATATATATATATATATATATATATATATATATATATATATATATATATATATATATATATATGTTTGTTCTTGTTGTAAATTTGCCCATATTTGAGGATGTAATAACAGTTATTGATGTTATAGTGTTAATTTGTCCATACTGGCATTTAGTTCAGTAACTTCAGTTGTTGCTCAAGTAGAAAGATATCAAAACTGTTACATCATGAAAAAGGCTGAGAATTCGTGACATGAGAAGTGCTTCAAGGTCATCTATGACAATTCTTATTTATTGCATCCCAAAATTGATAGTGGCATGCCAGCGGATCAAAATCAGGTGGAGCAATCAGCCCTTATTTCTGTCGGCGTGCATGGGTGTGCGTGTGGAGGTGAAGGGGACTATTGAACCACTCTGAGCATACGAGGCGTTCCTTCCATGCATGTTAAGATATGCAGGGATAATAATATGCGGCCATGTGCCCTTGTCTTCGCAAGACATGCATGGTACATCTTGTCTCTGATGATTGCAATAGACAAAGCTGTTACAAGTTGCACTGAACCTCACATTATGTCAGGTGCCAAAGGCTGTGGACAGGCTAATAAAGCCATTCCTGATGGCACCGAGCTACTGTCCTAACAATTTCAGTGTCCTGAAAAGTTAGCTCAAGTGTTGATGATTCATGTACTGTGCTTATTCTGCAAATACCTTGTTGGATTCTTGCTGTGACTTGTAGACAGAAACGGTGTGTTTGATATGAGAAATTGCTCTAGTATTTCCTTGCGTGGGAATTAAGATTGCAAGTGTGCCGGCGTACCAAGTGCATAAAAATAAATAAATACACGAAAGTCCATTCATGTCATCCTTGTTTCCATTAGATTAGAGAGATGAGGATATGCTATAGTTATATATCTTCCACTGCAAAGCTGATACGCTGAGGCAAATCTCCATCCTATCTCGCCGTATACGTTTCGTGTTGATCCCTCGCGCGCCGGCCGTGCGCGTCGCGGCGTGTCAATCATGCTCTGACTGCCTTTCGGGCCCAATGATAGATCTATGATTTTATCACGTTTT
This sequence comes from Dendrocalamus sinicus, assembly GCA_036346575.1. Taxonomy (NCBI): domain Eukaryota; kingdom Viridiplantae; phylum Streptophyta; class Magnoliopsida; order Poales; family Poaceae; genus Dendrocalamus; species Dendrocalamus sinicus. The sequence continues at coordinate 619,349 of CM070673.1, read as the reverse complement.
AGACTAAATTCTAAAAAACTAACAGTCTAGAAGTAACATCAATTTGTACTCACAAAACAGCGTAACACAAGTACGTTGCAAATGCATTATTGATACAAAACTTTAGCGCAATGCTTCAACATACAACATAATAAGAAAATTATGGCAAAACATAAGGATACTATAATAATGGGATACGATATTTTGCAAAAACAAAGATACAGCAAAACGGCAAGTATATACATATTTAAAATTTTTAAAAGAGCAATTTTACTATCCTTGAGGGGGAAGAGGTACCAAATTTGAGCCGTTGATCACACTGATCGGACGGCTGAGATTTGGCAGAGACTAGTGATGACGACGCGAGGTATTAAGAGGTACAAGATACCAAGAGGTACCAAATTTTGAGCCGTTGATCACACTGATTGAACGGCTGGATCTAATTTGATACCTCTTGGTACCTTGTACCTCTTGGTACCTCCTCAAGGATAGGAAAACTGCTCTTTTTAAAAATATAGATAGGTTACAAGAAAACAATAAATTGATATTACCATGATGAATATTGTATATTCTATTATTCTTTGCCTTACTCAGTCTCATATGTCCATCCAAAGCCATAAGACTCTTCAAACTCATGCGAGTACTTGGATCCATACACTAATACACCAACAATTTCTTTGGAACACACCCGCGAAGCACATATCAGTGATACAAACAAATAGCAGTTCTTACTTCTTATGCATGCCCTTCTGACTTTAAAGCAAGGTGAGAAGAATTCAATATACATAACAAAAAAAAAACTAACAAGCACTTGCACATTTTAAGGCTAAGCATGGCACTGACCGCTAAAGTGCTAAGTGCTAAACAGACCTTGTACGTGAAATATTGGTGTATTAGAACACATAAATAATTGGAAAACACAAATGTGACAAACTACAAGATATTGATAGCAAAATTCCGATAGTCTGTCACTGCAGTTGACACATTTCAGGCAAAAAGAGACAATAAATATAGGAAGACATGTCTCTCCTACTATTTGGTAAATTCTGCAACTGTATTTCTTGATTCCTGTGTGGCCATGTTTTATATCATTGTATTAATATCATGTCAATTACCCTATGATGTAGTACAGGGTCATCAAACACATGGGCTCAGTTCTGATATTCATAATGCTTTAAATTGTATATGCCACGGCAATACTGAAATAGGCTACATTATGCTGGTGGATGGAGGCTGGTGCAGCATAAAACAGTGTGCAACTTGTGCAGGGGAAACATTGGTGGTGATCAGTTCGGCTGAAAAGCTCGTGGCTTATGGCTGAAAACACTGTAGTTGGCTGAAAAAAGCACTGTAAAAAAAGCACTGTAGCTGACAGAGGCTTATTTAGCATAATTAAATTTTAAAAAATGTAAAAATATAAAAATATGTTAGCCCATTACGTATAATACAAACGAATACGGGAAAAAAAGAACCGGCAAAAAAGCTCAACAAAAAGCCAAAAGTTCAGAAAAAGACGAAATTAATAAATAGTGAAAAATAAGCCAGAAGCTCAAGCCGAATTGATCGGGGCCGTACATCCAACCAAATAACTCCGCTAACACTAAACTAGAAACCACAAAATTTTGAGCAGTTGTCAGAACAACATATGAACATATCTTAGCTCGACACCTACTCATAGTTCCAGTTCTCACCTCATGACGACCTGACAATTAAGGCTCTCGTTTCAGAATTAGAAGTCAAAGCAAAGCCATGTGCAAGTGCAACTGTTCATTTTAAGTTACCTGATAGTGTCATACTGTCGTTCTTGGTCATGAGGTCTTGTGCTTTGATATTTGAGTAAAAAATAAAAGATAAACTATTTTGGGTTTCTTTCCATGAAAAGATGACATGTTTTTTACGTTGGTTTACCAAGCCTAACACAATCCTCCTCCATTTTCCGGCTTAGGACAGGCTACGATAAAACTATATAGGCGAAAAGATAAACTATATTATTTCAAAATATAACAGTTAGGTCAAGCAGTTACAAATAGCAATCTCAGGAGTCAAAACCAAACCATACCTCAAATAGCTGTGCCTGCTTGAGTGTTCAGACAGCATGTTCCAAATTCCTTTTAATTCCTCTGGAGTTCACACAAATTACCAATCATTCAGTCAAATGTTCAGATATAAACTGGTGTAAAATTATATAAGAGCATTCACACAATCAGCCATCAGACACACAGAAGAACTAGCCCTATTGAAAATCAAAGAAGAAAGATCGATCCTAACAATACTAGTTCCATTTAGATTTAGGAGCATAGTATTTACCTGCCACTGTCAGAAAGAGAAGAAGACAATCCCTGTTGGCGTGTTGTCTTGCAATCCGGACACACAGAAATTGGCTCGTGCATGCTACTGTTTTGTTGGAGATGCACACATTCTATATATGCAACGAAGCAAACAAGCTCACGTAGAAAGACTAGATGGCTTTTACGTGTGAACTTGGCTGCTTGCATATTATGGGCCTTGTTGCACAACACTTATAAGCATAAGAACTTGCTCTTGTGTGCATGCACCTTCCTTTTCATTTCTTAACGATGACACCATCCATTTGATCGGACTGAGCGTAGTTGCACAAAAAAAAAATCATCAAACCCAGTGGTTACATAACTCAAATTATTCTATGTATATATTGTTCATGCGCACAATGTGTACTGTCAAAGAGAGAGGTGTATTGAGAATACGAACCGAATTCTTTCCGGTTGGTTCTTTGGTTAAGTACAGTTTTTTTAGATCAAGGAAAAATTTCATTAAGTGAATGAAAAAGGTTCCAGTCTCTACAATTCGAAGATCGTACGCAGCTTAAAAGTTACATCCAAGAGCATTCAAGCTCGATTCTCACACGAGAGCATAAGAACTAACACAAAACAAAAGACACAAGATACATGAAAAACAGACACTACGCCTCAATCCTATTCCGGAACTTCCATCCAAATTTTGCAAAGACCTCCATGATGACCGTCTCCAAAATTTGGCATCCATTCTTGAAGATTGGTTTTCTCCTTCTTTACTTAACAAGGACCAATGCCGGATCCAATATGTTGCCCTGAAAATGACATGCGAGAAGGTGTTGGTTTTAGCATTATTGAACACCACGTCATTTCTATTCAACCACATTGCCCAACAGAGAGCCGCATCACCTAGTAAAATCTGTTTTTTGAGTTTTGCCCCGATGCCATGAAGCCAAGAGCCAAACATATCCGATATACTAGATGGTGGATGAATTCCAAAGGTGATGTGCACTGTGTTCCATATAAATCTAGCAAAGTGACAATCAATGAAAAGATGTTGTATCATCTCCAAAGAGTTACAAAAACAACACTTGACACTCCCTTGCCAATTCCTTTTTGCTAGATTATCTTTTGTAAGAGTGACCCCTTTTGGAAGATACCAAAGGAAAATTTTAATTTCAAAGGCACTCTTATTTTCCATAGTGGATTTTTCGTAGGTAAGACTCCCTCTTGAATCAAATTCAAATACATAGAGCGAACCGTGAAAAACCCACTCCTATGTAAGTTCCAAACAAACACATCCTTCTCATTTGTAAGGTTAACTATCACTACTTTAGAGACTAAGTCGTACTCACACAAATTACCTTCCACCAAACCTCTTCTAAATGACACATCCAAAGGCGTAGAAGCTAAAACCTTAGCCACAAGATCATTCTTTTCCTCACAATCCTATAGAGGATGGATAGACATCCCTTAAGGGTTTATTTTCTAACCAAATATCCTCCCAAAATCTAACTTGTGTTCCTTTGAATTGAAAATAACCATGAGCCAAGAAATCATCCTTGACCTTCATTAGCCCCGACCAAAAGTGGAGTCACCCGGTCGTTTATAAACTTGAGTTATGGCTTTATTGGTCAAATATTTCCTTCTTAGAAGATTTTGCCAAACACCATCCTCATTAATAAGTTTAAACAACCATTTACTCAAGAGACATTTGTTTTGAATCCCAAGGTTTTGGATACCCAACCCACCACAGATCCTTTGGTCTACAAAGTACACTCCACTTAGTGAGCCTGTACTTCTTTTATGACTATCACTTTGCCAAAAGAACCTTGAACGGTAATAATCAAGTTTTTGTAAAACACCCTTAGGGACTTCAAAAAAGGAAAGCATATACATAGCTAAACTAGTTAAGACCGAATTGATCAAAACTAGCCTTCCTCCAACAGAGAGAAGCTTTCCTTTCCAATCTATTGAGCTTCTTTTGGAATCTCTCTCAATGATTGCCCAATCTTTGTTAGAGAGTTTACGATGATGCATAGGAATACCAAGATATTTAAAAGGTAAGCCCCCGGTTTTGCAACCAAAAAGTTACGCATACTCATGCTCGCAATCCTTAGCACTACCATAACAGATGAGCTCACTCTTATGGAAATTAATTTTCAACCCCGAAAGTTGCTCAAAGGTACTTAACACTAGTTTAAGATCTTTGGCTTGGAGTAGATCATGATCCATGAAGAGAATAGTATCATCTGCATACTGGAGGATCGAGATGCCATCATCTACAAGATGTGGAACAACTCCTTGAAACCTCCCATCAGACTTAGCTCTATCAATTAACGTTGCCAACATATCTGCCACTAAATTAAAGAGGATTGGAGACAAGGGATCACCTTGCCTAAGTCCCTTTTTTGGCTGAAAATAATGCCCTAAAATGTCATTAACTTTAATGCCCACACTACCACCCCTAACAATTTGATCTATCCACTTGCACCAAAGTGGTGAAAACCTTTCATCCTCAATGTTTGTTGAAGAAAAGACCATTTCACCTTATCATATGCTTTTTCAAGTCCACTTTAGAATCACTCCATCAAGCTTCTTCCTATGCATTTCATGTATGGTTTCACGAAGGATAATAACCCCTTCCATGATATTCCTCCCGCCATAAAAGCTGTTTGAGATGGTTGTATAACCTTCGAGCCACTAGTGCTATACGGTTAGACATTACCTTAGTAAAGACCTTAAAGCTAACATTAAGTAGGCAAATGGGTCTGAATCGTTGATTTGAGTAGCCTCAATTTGCTTCAGATAATAATGCAATTATACCAAAATTGAGGCTAAAAAGTGGAGGTTTCCTTTGTGAAAATCAGTGAAAAGAGCCATGAGATCTCCTTTGACGAGACCCCAAAAGCTTGGTAAAACTCACTGGAAACCATCGAGCCCGGGCTTTGTTGTGTTCCATTTGGAATATAGCCTTTTAACCTCTTCTTCGTGAAAGCGGACGCTAATATCTCATTCTCGTTTAAAACACGTGATATATCATCCCTAAAGGATTCCATCATTGAGAAATTATTTCTCTCTCGACGCCCAAAGAGACCCTTATAATAATTGGTGATGTATTTCTTAAGGTTCTCATCACCTCTATAATCCCCTTCTTCGCTCGAGGCGAAAGATCCTAGTCTTTCTATGTTTTCCATTAGCTACCAACTGAAAATACTTAGTATTACAGTCACCAAATAACAACTTAGTTGTTTTGGCTCTTTGGTACCATTTTATCTCCTCCTCTCGCAACAAATGAACTAACCGCTCTTTATAATAATGCTTTAAATCCTTTTCCGTAGTAATCTTGAGAAGTCGAGTCTCGACTTTCTTATCTAATTCATTCGCCTTCGAATCAATTCTTCCTTTTCTTTTTGTATGAACATTAACATTCTTAGCCCAACCCGTAGGAATTGTCTAAGTCTCTGAATTTTAAATTGCCATCTTTGTAACGATGTTTTCCCCTTTTTCTTTGTTCCACACTTCGCCACCAACTCGAGAAGCCATCACGTAGCAACCAACCGAGCTCAAATTTGAACAGCGGTTGATTTTTGCAACGAGTACCGTTTCCAAGATCTAGTAACAGAGTATGATCCAAAATTTCCTAGTCAACGCCTGAACCGTTGATAGCGGAAATTTTGTTTCCCACTGTACTAACAAGGATCCGATCAAGTCTCTCATATGTTAGTGTATCCTAGAATTAGCCCACGTAAATTTTCTGTTAGATAATTCAAGCTCCTTAAATCTAAACCATCGATGGCGGCATTAAATAAAAGGGCCACCTATCATCAAACCTATCATTGTTCTTTTCTGTGGATTCCTAATAATATTGAAATCACCTCCGACAAGAACCGGATGTGTTTCCTTGGCACATGTTTGTACCAACTCGCAAGGAAGGCCTCCTTAAGTTCGGGATGAGCAGCCCCATAAACCGCTATAAGAACCCATTGGAAACCATCACCTCTAATTCTCAAGTGGAACTTAACATAAAAATCTCCCTCATCAAAACTACCAATGTCAAAAATTTCTAGATTCACCCCAAGAAGGATGCCACCGGACCTACCATGAGGTTTTGACCAGTGCCACAAAAAATCTTGACCACCACAAATATTGTTCAACGCCGTTTTTGGAAAATCTTTCTTCCCGGTCTCCATAAGAGCAATAAAGTCTAGCTTATGCTCTCTAGATAATTCTGAAAGGAACCTATATTTAGCCAAGTCACTAAGACCTCTGCTATTTCAAAAGATTCCTTTCATTTTGATCGATTTGATTTTCTTTTTTTCCTAACTATTCCAATTTTCTTATTCTTCTTATTAAAAGATGACATTGATTTATTCTTCTTGAAGACAGTTTCGAAGTCACAACTTAGGTGATCACTGTCGTCATCCATAACCTCCTCCATCAAATCACCACATAAGTGACCAAGAGTGAGGTTATTAACGTCATCATCTTCATCACTTTCTAAAAATAGCATCACCATCATGTTCTTCAACAATTCTAGGAAAAAGCCGACAGTCTATTATTCGTTCTCTGATTTTAAGCACCGAACTGAACCTAAAACTTCTTTCTCATTTTTGCCAACATCTAGGCCTAGGTTGATGAGTTTGGAAGCAACAACAACATCTGAAAAGATGTGAAGGACAAATTTTGCTTGTTACCTTCAACTCGCTCCAAATTATTCAACGCAACCCTTCTTTCTACTTTGTCCATCACGTGTTCGTCCGCCGTGGTCGCAAGCCTCGGACTGGAACGAGTTGGGGTTACAAGAACCTCCTTGATGCCAGTTGCTGCCGCTATCCTCTCTTCAAACGACTTCGACCCAACGATGTCGTCTTGCGTGCTTGCAGGAGGTAGTGGCGCCATCTTGGGCGCCTCGTGCCAAGGTCGGTCGCAACCTTGCCGCATCAGCAATTGTCGAGCGCCTTCCAACAGAGCCACCGTTGGCACAGACTGCGCCGTCGGCCGTGATGTACCATCTCTCCATCGGTGCTTGGAGCACCCCAACATCATTAGATGCTCTGCTCCATCTCCTCAACACTTAGCAAATCACCATCCTCATCAATGAACACATCTTCCACCATCTCGTCAACAAGAGCATTATCATTCTCCACAAGAACCTTGTCACAACACTTGTTATTAATTTTGAGATCACAAGCCATATCCATGTCGCACCTCCACACCTTTAATTTTTGCTTCAAGTTCTTTAATCGCTCGCCATAACTTTAATATTTGCCTCAAGGGTCGCTCGAAGTAGCCTTTCTTGTTGGACCTGCGACGGCGGCAAACCAACCCCGGCTCCTTGCAACCTGGTGTGTCCGCCAAGAACGAAACGCCGCAGTGCATTTAACGATTGCGAGATGAGGCGAGAAACCTGGGACGAAAGCGTTCTCCCCGGGAGAAAAACTCACACAGCCCTGCTGGAAACCTGGGACGAAAGCGTCCTCCCCGGGAGAAAAGCTCACACAGTCGGCCATCCTCCAACGCCGGAGGCAGAGAAGCCGGGGAGTCTTCGCAAGGATTTTGAAGTGATGAGCCTTCATGAAGCTGATGGCGTCTATCGAGTTTCTTTCGTGGCGATGGGTTTACTTGCGCCTTGGCGAGGGCATCCCCAAGAGTCAATCTCGGAGAAGACCTCCGCGCCGGCAGAGGCCCGCGCTATGGCCTCGGCGAAGTACGCCGGTGAGCCACATCCTCCACCAACTTACTCGCTAGACGTCCGGTCTTCTCACCTGCAAAACAAGGAACTGAGCAAACCTGTGTGGAAGGCACATCGACTACTTGAAGTTGCGCCTCCGCCGAGAGTACGTCGTCGACGGTATAGCCCACCGCCAACACATCCTTGAGGAAGTCCTTCGCCGACACAAGCTTTTCTCCGTCGCCACCGAAACATCCTCATCATCCGGTGAGCTCGTCGGCAAGAGGCGAACTTGGACCCAAACGGTCTCTTTCTCGAATCCGCCGCGGTCCGACGCCATCCCTTTCGCCGCGCGAATGGCGCCGATTAGCGCTAAGCTCGACACCTTGGTCACCGCGTGACCGACATCCACTAGCGACAGGACCGCACCCCACTCATCGCCCCTTCGCTGGATCTACATCGCCGCATGAATGTTCTCGCTTGCGCCGCCGCCGCGACGGAGGCGGCGAGGGAGGCGAGGCGGAGTGGGGGGCGGCGGAAGGTGGAGGAGCCGGAGGCGACGAGGCGGGGCGGAGGCGGGGAGGCGGCGGCCGGAGGGGGCGGAGGAGTCACCTGAGGTCCTGAGCTGCGAGTCTGCGACCGCTGGAGAGGGAACCGGTGGCGGATTGGTGGCGGATTGGCGTCGGCGACCCAGCGGCAGGAGGAGGTGAAACCCTAGATGCGGCTGCTGTCGAACTGGACTGGCTTGATGCGCCACTTTTCCGTTAAGTACAGTTATCGAGAAACCAAATGTTAATCTTAATTTTGCATATAAACAAGTTCTTGCCACACATCATTACAAGTTATTGCTTGTGTAATGATTCAGTTATAGTTACTATCTGGAGTGTTTAGCGTGACCTACGACATTATATCCTTCGGTTGCTAGAATGATTTTCATGATATTTTGTCGTTGAAGCAAAGCCTGGGTTGATTAGGTCGGGGTTAGCGCATAAGAGCTATGCCAATCTATTTTACGTTTATGTAATAATATCGTTGCATGCTTTAACGTGGGTTTTGCCTTTGGTAATGATGGGTTATGAATATGTTTGTTGTAACGGTTTATTTGATAGTAATGTTGCTAGTCAATGCTCCTGGGGGCATAGTTTTGAGTATTTTCGGATGCGTATAGTCCCGAGCGTTCTTAGACGTGAGATACCAAGTTGTGTGCGAATATTTATCCTTATTTGTGTTATCTTGATATTCTTTTTGTAGGATAACTTGTGTAGGGTTTTTATTAGGGAAAGTGCTACTGAAATTGTAAGTAATATTTGATCTAAATTTAGAGTGAAAAGTGAAGCGGTGATATTGTGGGCTCTTGTCGAGACAGTGTATGATTTAACGATCGAGCTGGAGAAGTGAACCGAGTTTGCTTATCACGAGGAACATTGTTACTCAGACACCTGTGTCCAATTTTTGTTTTGTTTTGTTTTTTTTTGCCAAGTCGGACACCTAAATCTAAATCGGATTCCGACACCTGTGTATGTCTGAGTAACATTTCCTGTGTCCATATTTATTATATTTTTTTTTGCCTAATTCAACACCTGAATCCGAGTCGGTTTGCGATACCCGTGTCCGCGAGTAACACTGATGAGGAAACGCTTGTATATAATAATATACTATATGTATGGTGGTGTGCAAGCCTTGTGAGTTGCAGAAAGTAGAAGCTTGTATTCTCATATGCATGTAAATTCTTGATAGCCAGAGCGGCTAAGGAGTAGAAGTTGAATCGTTCCAGTCTGAAAAGTAATCTCAACAACTGATGAAGGTTCTTTGGTTTCCTTTTCCAGTCTAAACACAGAAGGTTAGTTTGATATGAGTTTGAACGTTCAGGTCAGCCCGCTCCTTCCCAGTCTCTGTCTCCTGGGCCCCACCTCCACGTAAGCAGTACATGCCCTCGAGCTGCAATGGAACACCCCTGCACGCCGCCGCCGCCGCCGACGGTGGCGCTGCTCCTCTTAGCCGCCGGTTCCGTCTTCTCCAGGCGGCGGCGCGCACCACGTCCTCGTCGGTCGTCACCGCCGCCGGCGACCACCGCGCGTCGTCGAGCTGGTGATGACTACCTACGTACGTGCAAGCTATAGCTATAGCTATACCCCTCTTTTTTGTGTGTGTCACGCAACAATCTCTATTTGCAGTGCTGCCTGCATACATAGCATAATTAGCATTGCTCAGTAAGAGATTAGTCTGAGTTTGTAGTACAAGTAGCCCAAACAGGCTGGGCCGAGACAAAAGCAAGAGGAGATGATGGGCCGCATCGTGGGCTTCTAGCCCATTCCTACCTTTTGCACGCGTTGGCTCGACGCCGCGCGTCCTGCCGCGCCGCATGCATGGGTCTGTTGTTCTTGGGACAGAGCCTATGCCTTTGGATTCGTGAGAGTAAGTATAAATAAGAAAAAGCTCACGTATAATTTTGATTAATATAAATAAAGTCGTTACAATGTGTACTATAATTGATTTACAAATCACGCCTTAAAAAAAATAATACGTTTGAAAATTATTTAATATATATATAAAAAAGAAAACATGTTTTAGAAAGCTGAAAGAAGTGACCCGTTACACTCAGTGGCGAAGCCAGGAACAAAATCAAGGGTGGGCTAAGCCGCCAAACTAGATTGTCACAAACACAATTTTTTTACAAATATGCCCTTCTCATTTGATCTCTATTTTTATTGACGTAATCTTTTATTAGTGTACGATACGTCGGATCAGCAATAATGTAATTTTTACAAAGTCTTGGAAACTTTGTAATTGGATCCAGCAAGGCACCAACTCTCCAAGACTTCAAAGTTTCCACCAAGGCACCAACAACCGAACCAGTCATCATCTATTCATCTCCCCACCACTGCGCGTCTGCGTATCTCTCATCTTCCTTCTCCCTGGCAGAGTGTTGGTTCTAGTCAGGATCCAGCACACCTGAGTTTCTGCGCTGTTGGGTGGAATTTCAGAAGAAAAACAGTGTTTTCAGAACAACCCGAAAACAGCTGATGAGATCAGGAATTGTGGAGCAATTTTCTGTATATCTCTCACTTTGAATACCAAAGGAATACAATATTTAACCCGTTTTACAACTGGTTCAACCAAAGGAAATAAGCCCCTAACTGCGATCCGATTTTGTCGGACGACTCACACACGACAACGCGCGTACTGCGCTATTTCTCTGAACTGAATACAAACTGCAACCCGAAACTTTCTATCTGAAACTTGGTTCTGTATGAACCGACCTGACCAAGTCAGGATTATTTCCTACACAGAGGACGGGGGCCTTCTCTTGCTAGTCCCCAGTCCCCACTCCACTCCCCAGCAACACAAGTGAGGCCGGCAGGCCGCGATGCACGACTCCTCCTCTTGCTACGCCGGCCCTCCCTCCTGGATCTGCTCTCCGCCGGCGCCGACTGCTAGGCGCCAGCCGCCAATGCCGCCCTCCAGCCACCCAGTCCCGGATCTGCTCTTCGGCGTCTCCCTCGGGATACGGACACCATCGCGCTTCCTCTTGCTAGCCGCCCTCCCAAATCTCCTCGGCTCTCCTGGTGCCGGTGGTGGAGGCCACCGCAAAGCGCCGACGCCGCCTCCCGGTCCCGTCATCCTAAATATGCTCTCCGACGTCTCCGCCTCTCGTGTAGGCTACGGCGCGGTGCTCTTCGGGTCTCTATGGTGTCGACGTTGCGGCGCGCGCACTCGTCGCGCCGCCATGCAAGCGGGGGTTGGTTGCGCGCCGGGAGGTGAGGCTCGGCCTTACTAAGCCCCCTGCTGCTTCGCCCACAGTTACACTAGCTTCACCGGAAGAATAATGAAGTTCAAAAGAAAAGGCCCAAAAGGATTAGGGTGCATTTATATCGATTTTTACTGATATTTTTTGATTAAAAATAAATAGTAATAGCTAAAAAAGTAACTTTAAGAAGGAGAACAGCCATAAGAAAAGTAAGATAGATACACATGCGTGATAGGAGCGAAAGGAGTGAGGGTACGTAATATACCTATGATCTTCTGCCTTATCTCCAAAACAAGATATAGCAAGAGAAGTAAAGAAATCATTTCAAAAAATTAAGTATTTATATTGATTTTTATTTTCTCTAAGCAAAAATTAGGAATATAACCCAATGCGATCAGTACCGAATAACTTAGCTTGTCCGTGTGCACGAGTTGTTGGAGGGGGCAGCCACGTCCGTCCTTCTGGTGTAAACTGTATAAATCAGAACAACGATGCCATCAATTTTTAACGGAATAAGTCCGTCTGACTCTCTGAACTATTTCTATTGATCTAACTTTTAACTATAAAACTACTTTCAACTTCTAAGTATGAAGCCAGATAACCGGCGATCCTAACTATAAAAACCAGGTATATTACCTCCAAGACCATTCTACTTCAGTTTTTATCTGACATGGCGCTAACGTGATAGTAGTTTTTTACAAGCCTGCAGCAAGTTTTGGATGACAGGGTACCTAGTCATCAGAATTAGGGGTGTCGACGAATCGAATACGAATCAATTAGTGGTTTTTCCATATCCATATTTGTATTTTTAAACAAATACAAATTCGAATATCCTCAAATACGAATATGAATTGAATATTATAATAAATAAAAATACGAATCAAATATCTACTCAATTTGATTGGATGCGAATATCATATGGCACAATGAAGTTTAGCAAATTGACATCTATTTTTTATAATAATATTTATGCCTATTTTTCTCTAGTTTTATCACATAATTATTAATCATTTGTGTTATTTTAACACTAATTCTAAATATATTACAAATAATTTGGTTATAAACTTATTGAATTTGGCTAAAAAAAGCATACAAAAAACTTTATTGGGGATGTACCAAAATAAAAAAACATAAAATGCCAAACTAGAGTCCACCATGACACGAGCTCATCAAGATAATCGAAATACATATATAATATGCTCCATTTGAAGATCAAATACAAAAGATACGTATTTGTTTAGCACTGCATTCCGTATACCACATTCGAATTTGTATTTGAGAAAAAATTCAGATACTATTCAGATCCGTATTCGTTTTATAACACAAATGCATTAACGCTTCTCACATTCGCTATTAACTGAATTCGGATGCAGATAAAATGGATAATTCATATTCCATTAACACCTCTAATCAGAATCAACAAAAACAATTAAAAAAGGGCCCCGCATGTCATGCTCTAATGGTTTTTGATTTTTTGTACGAATAATCTATTTTTCATTCAAAATTATAGAAATATACCAGCGGCAACATTTTTTACACAAATAGACTCCGGTTGCCCAATAGGAGGCGATCGAGCCAATCGCCTAACGGCTAGGCGACAGAGCTCGATCGCCCTTTGGGTGGGATCGTTTCGATCCTCCGTGAATTTTGTATATTTTATCAATTTTGTAGATTATAACTAGAAAATAATCTGCTGAATTTGTAATAAAAGTTTATGATCATTGTATGACGTAGGTGCGTAACAAAATTTGGGAAAAAAATAAGAACGATTGACCTTAGAATGATCGGTAAATATGATGGTAAGTGAGATATTGTGATGTTACTGTGAATTCGTATACGGAGAAAACTGGTATGTTAATATTGTTAGATGACTTGCTATGTGAATAATTGAATGCAAAAATACGAGATAATAAGCTTCTCTGAATTTAAATAGACTTCATAATACAGTTAGGAGTATTTCATGTGATATTGTGATGTACTTTTTGTAAACCTCCTAGTCCTTACTTCCATGTGATAAGGGAGAGGAAGAAAGATGTGGAGAGGGCATTTCGGATGCAAGGATAGGGAAGATAGGTTCTATTTAAAAGAAATCATCTCTAATTAAATTTAAGGATCACAAGATTAATGACAGGTGTTCCTTCATAATTAGGATCTACAATATTTAAGGGCTGGATTTAATTGCATTTATATAAATTCTTTCTTTTAATCTAAGCCGTTATAACTTGGGTCTATCAAATTAAGAGCTAGATGTTTTGCTTTTTATGAAAATTTCTTACATATTTCTCTTTTTTTGATAGCAAATATAAGAGACATGTCATTGACTTTTAGCAATAAATTGATATGTTTATACAATCATTATATTACGAACATATTTTTCATGACTAATCCAATGATATAATTTTCACACAATCAATCAATAGTTTTTTTATATTAGTGATCAAAATTAAGAAAGTTTGACGGCATATTTTCTAAAAAGTCATATATGTTTGAATATAATGGAGGAGTAAGTTACTTTTTATCCGAGTGTGTTGCTCACCATCTTTCTCCACCGCTGAAAAACACCTCGCCTTTTCTGAGATGAAAGTGCCCTTGTGTTTAGCTAGCTCCACGTGCAGCACACTTGCACCATCCACGTGGCACTATTGTGGACCATCGATGCGTCCCTCTCCTTCCTCGCTTCTCTATATAATTAATTTGCACAGCGGTAGCATTGCAACGCAGCTGCATTCGCAGAGCTGCTGGTGAGCACGGCGCGGCGCGGCGGCGGAGGGGATGCTAGGGCGGGAACAGGAGCTTCTGCCGCGGTCTCCAACTCCGATTCCAACCGGCGACGGTTCGTCGTGGTCGTCGGGGCTTGTGGCCGAGCTGTTGGACAGCATTGACGAGTGCTCCGTGAAGGCGCTGCCCGAGGCCTGCAGCCACGCGTCGGCGATGGCCGAGGCGCCGGTGTCCGGTGGGAGACGGCGGCGCCGGGGGAGTAAGAGAGCCCGCGACGAAGAGCACGACGAGCTGGCCGGTGGCGGTGCAGATGCAAAGCCTCGTTGCGGTAACAAAACGAGGTATCGATCGATCACATCCCTAGCTCACACAGTGCTCGCGCGATCCGATCCCTCTCTAGCTAGATCATCATACCAGCTAGCTACTAATCATCTATGCGTGTCAATTGATGGACCGATCGCAGGAGGAGGAACAAGCAAGGAACCGCAACGCTCGTAACAACGCTGCCGGATTTCGACGGGTACCAATGGAGGAAGTACGGCCAGAAGCAAATTGAACGCGCCAAGTACCTTAGGTAAAAAATATGCATTACTCTTTATCAGTCAACTTTCTAATTGCACTAGCGACTAGTACATGCATGTAATTAATTGATTAATTGGGAGTATCATACATTGCATGCATGCTTAGTTTAACCTAGAGGTGCGATAACAACAAGATTTTTTGTCGATCTCTTGAGAGAGAGAGAGAGAGAGAGAGGGAGCTGCGCTAAAAGATGGCATTTCGTTATCGCATCCATCTCTCTCTGGACAGTGATATGCAATACAGTAGTCCTCCTCTGGTCCCCGGCCCGTTGCTGTACGCATTCAATCAAATGTGTCGTGATACACCACGCTCGTATTTAACTACACAAAAATAAAAAAACACCATCCTAACTTTATAGGTAATAAAAAAAGAAAAAAATTATGTTAAGAAATCAATGGTTCTAAACAGTTTCCGGCTATATTACTGTCACTACTACAGAAAGGCTAATAGTAGACGTCAAATCACAGACGGTTTTGTGAAACCGTCTGTGATGTACACTATTACAGATGGTTTTAATTTGAAGGTCGTCATGGTATTTGTGGCGGGAAAAGGAGTATCGCGACGGTTCTTACCTCTGAACCGTCTCGTGATATTCGATATCACGACGGTTTTATAATAAAACCGTCGTGATATTCAGATTATCACTGCAGCGGTTTTATTATAAAACCGTGCGTGATATCGAATATCACATATGGTTTTTATTAAAACCGCTCGTGATATGTTTCCATTGCAATTCCCAAAATTTTATAATTTCCGCCTGAGTTCGAGTAGGATTCAGTTTTGACACACCTTCATAAACGGGCATAACTTTTGCATACGGTGTCCGTTTTGACGTTCTTGTACTCGTTGGAAAGCTAACGACGAGACCGATCCAAAACGACGGCTTGCGCCATCGACCTCAAGACCCGAAAATCGGCCATCTTTGGACCTAAACCTGCGTCGCAAGTTTTGGTTTCTGCTTTTGCCCTTTTTCTTGGTTTTATTTTCAGAATTTGGATTTTTCTTCAACCAAAGTTGTAGATCTCGTCGAAACCTTTCAAATGAGTATATATAAACTATATAAACATTTGCTATTTTATCTTTGCAGACTAGTTGTTTATATTGCATCGGTATATAAAATTTGTGCTTCAATTCTGACGGTTCTATATATAGAACCATCTGTGATATTCATTCATCACGACACGGTTCTAGCCAATAGAACCGTCGTGATAATCGACCACCGGCCCGTCAATCCTCCTCACACCACGGATCGTAGCTCGCCTCTCTTTTCCGCGCCCAAAATTTGAACTCCCGCCTCCCTCCTCTCCTCCCCTATAAATATTACCAAAACCCAGCCTCCTTGCTAGTTTCCTCCTCCTTGCCGTCCTTGTTCTCCTCTTGTTGTTCTTCTCCTCCTTGCTATCCTCCTCCTTGCTGTTCTCCTCCTCCTTGCTGTCCTCCTCCTTTTAGACGACGCACACGTCAATGGGAGGCAAGACACCGCAGAAGCAACTAGCTCGTGCCAAGGCAGCGCTCAATCAACACCGACGATGGTGGGCGTCAAAGACATCCATTTCGCACTGCATCGAGGCGAGAAGGCCTAGGCATAGATGATCTTTGCTTTTCTCTGTTCTTGTTGTGTTAGCTAGATGAGCAACCTATTTGTTGTTCTCCTCCTTTTTATTGTTTGTTGTTTGTCCGTCTATCCTTGTAATGGTAGACTCTAATCTTAAAATGTGTCTTGTGTTTCATATCAGTATTTGCTTGTTCTCATTTCAATTAATTGATTTGCGAAATAGATGTTTTATGTTTGTGAAATGAATTGAGATGTGAATTGGATGTATACATGTACATGTTGATCGCTTGTTTGAGAGAGCATGGCTAGCATTTCACGAGGCTAGCCAATAAATGAAAATAGATTTAGGGTAGAAGAGAATAGCACGACGGGTTTTAGTTAAAAACCGTCAGCGATTATAGCTATCACGAGCGGTTTTACTCAAAAACCGCTCGTGATGATCGATATCACGAGCGGTTTTAACTAAAAACCGTCAGGATTATCGCTATCACGAGCGGTTTTTACTCAAAACCGCTCGTGATAGCCGATAATCACGAATGGTTCAAACCGCGTGATGACCTTCGATTATCACTGACCCATAAATACAGACGGTTCACAAAACCGTCTGTGATGACGTTTTCGAACCGTCTGTGATGACCTTTTCTGTAGTAGTGTGTTTAGAACAGGCCTTAGACGGGCCAGATGCTTACGTTGTACACATGCACGAATTAATCGCAAACTATTCAAGTTGATATCTACCGTGTATTAAAGTTGGGGGACTTCCTGGCAAGGAGCTGTGCCACGTCATTTTTTTGCGAGAAAGCCCCTGCGTTTTGCAAAATCGCGTAGAGGTCCTCTGTTATTGCAAACAGATCCTTGCTTCTCGCAAACAGGTCCCTACAGGTTTTTTCTGGAAAGCACCCTCCACTTCACCGATAGCAACCCGTGTCCCGTGGTTTCTAAAATTATGTATAGGTCCTTGTTTAGTTACGTACAGGTCCTTAGTTTTTTGTGAAAAAGCCCTTTGATTTTTCCGAAATTACGTATACGTCCTCATTTTTTTTAAGAAACGTCTCACGAATTATCGTCTCTTTTACTTCGGTCCACACGGTAGTTAGCGCGGCGTCACGCCGTGCTTACGTAGCTAGTATATATATACTGTTGCTTAACTTTGCGCATTCCAATTACAGGAGTTACTACAGATGCACCAACAGCACGGACCAAGGGTGCCCCGCCAAAAGAACCGTGCAACGCAACGACGGCGGCGACGGTGGCCCCCCAAAGTACACGGTGGTGTACATCGCGCGGCACACCTGCAAGACGGTCGAATCGGTGGCGCCGGTGATCCTCGAGACCACCGTCCGTACGAAGAAACCGGCAGCCGATAACAACGCAACAGCACATGTACTGGCTCCTGATGACGTCGTCGTTCCTGCTAATAGTAGTACTACTGGCTCATCCAGTAGTGGTACCACTAATGGGATTGGATCTCCGGCGATCTCATCGGAGATCGCCTGGACCAGTGATGCCAATTCGAGCGAGCAGGGTTATTGTTATTCGCACGTCGACGGGCTGTTCGCCGTCGATGACTGGGACCCGACGGCACCGGCGGCTGCTGCTCTGCTTCAGGAAACGGACTTCACCGGGCCGATCCGGTCACCGGTGCACATCGCGGCGGCGGACGGTTGGATCGACGACTTGCTCGTCAATGAGCCTATTAATATTCCCAGCAACTGCCATTTGTTCGGTTTCTAGATCTCCGTACATGCAATAATGTATATCTACGCAGTGTACTCCGGCCTACTGTTGTTTTTGGGAAGAACAAAAACTATCTTCCCCGCTAAATACTTGACCATAATCTAATTCATTATACGGCCGAACGTATCGAGTTTGAGCCAAAACTTAATTAGGGAGTGCCAATCTATCGAATTTTGCTAGAAATCTTACCAATTTAGTAATAAGACACTCCTTTTTAAAATATAAAGTGAGCTACAAACAGCTACTCTCTCTGTCTCACAATATGAGTTTTTATTCTTAAAAGACGTTGTTTCATAATATAAATCTATTATGAAACTCAAATATGTTGTTATTATAATATTTATATCATATATTTCTTATTTAATGTTAAAAAAATAGAAGGATAGTTGTTGTAAGTGGCTGCCCATCACTCTCACGTACGTACGCCTTGGCTAAATAAAATGCCGGAGTTGACAGCAGCTCAGCTCGATACATGTATAGATCTGACCAGGCACGAGTTGCACGATTTTGTCCATGACATCACCACGGTGACGTCACTCTACTGTCGTGGGCACCTAAATTAATTGCTGGAGTTGCGAGCCGACGACTACTTTGACCAACGATAATTTTTAAAATATCTAATTATATAACATAAAAGTAGTATTATTAGGGTTCAGATCAAGTCGGCTTAAGCTTCTGGCTTCTGATTTATTTTTCACTATTCATAAATTTTGTCTTTTTCTGAATTTTTGTGCTTCCTTGCCGGTTCTTTTTTTTCCCGTATTTGTTTGTATTATACGTAATATGCTAACATATCTTTTATATTTTTTTAAATTTAATTATGCTAAATAAGCCTCTTTCATTCTACTGATGTTTTTTCACCAAATTCATGTGCTTTTAACCATAAGCCACAAAAAAAAAGCCCAACTGATCACCACCTAGATCTGTATTCAAAAAATACATTACTAATATTCTATATCGTTTTGCTTAAAAAGTTCATGATCAGAGTTAGCAGCGACAAGTAAACGTAAAAGGAGGGGGTACTGTACTTGTTTTCTAGTACTGTGCACGATCAATGTATGGGATATTGATAATTAACTAGATATT